>ML179239.1:64682-122401 GCA_004369135.1 Dendrothele bispora CBS 962.96 | reverse complement strand
TAAGACAAAAAATGAAATCAGTTCATCACTAATCCATCCCTTTGGAATTCTCTGAATATCCTCTCTTCTAAGTTGAATGCCACCAATTTTGAGTACTTTTCCCTCCTGGAGTTTTGCCGCAAATGATTTATACTGCAAGAAATAAGTGAATATCTGCATATCATCGTTCCAGATACTTACTTCATGATCCAACAATTTTTGGGCAGTTGTTAAATTGTACTCAATGCCTGGGATTTGTTGTAGTTCTTGAATAGCCTTTTGGGTAGTATTCTGTAAGATCAATATTTACTTGCTGAGTGCAACAGTCAGCAGAAATTCTAGGGTTACCTGCTTTTATTCTTTGTTCTTTGAACCCAGGGTGAATTAGTAGTTGAATCATATAAAATTGCAAGTGTTATTAACCTCTTGGGCAAATGATGGAATGTTCACAGAAACACTCTGATAGCCGAATGAACACAAGGTAAAATAATATATTACAGAACATACCTGTCCTTTTTTCTGCTGTGGATATTAGAAGTGTGAGCAGTTACAATGTTAGTCAGTAAGATCTCAAACCTGAGACTTGGAAATTGGCAACTGTACAAATATCGGCATTTAAATTTATCTCAAGTTCATCAACATATGTTGCTATATAAGGCAGCCATGGTGGTCAAATAATCCACTGACAAAGGCAACTGTGAATGGACTGAAGAATTGTACTAACAATCAGAATGGACGTACAGGATTACTTGCAAAGGCAGGAAACTCTTGTTCAACCTTCATCGTTTGGAGAAAACTCTTGATCTTGCTGGTGTCATCCCAAATACAACATTTGACTGGCAAGTCCTGATTTAACATTTCATAAGTAACATTTCTCCTGCTAGTCCTGATCTAGCATTTCATCACAACATGTAACTACTGATTTAACATCTCACAAATACAACACTAGCAAGTACTGACTTAACATTTCATAAGTAACGTTTCTCCTACTAGTCCTGATCTAGCATTGTTTCATCCCAATATGTAACTACTGATTCAACATTTCGCAAATACAAGATTTGACTGGCAAGTACTGACTTAACAGTTCATAAGTAAAATTTCTTCTGCTAGTCCTGATCTAGCATTTTGCCACAACATGTAACTACTGATTTAACATTTCACAAATATAGCACTACTGATTCAACATTTCGCAAATACAAGATTTGACTGGCAAGTCCTGACTTAACAGTTCATAAATAACATTTCTTCTGCTACTAGTAGTCCTGATCTAGCATTTTGTCACAACATGTAACTCCTGATTTAACATTTCGCAAATACAACACTACTGATTCAACATTTCACAAATACAACATTTGACTGGCAAGTACTGATTTAACATTTCATAAGTAACATTTCTCCTGCTAGTCCTGATCTAGCATTTCGTCACAACATGTAACTACTGACTTAACATTTCACAAATACAACACTTGTACTGACTTAGCATTTCACAAATAACATTCCTTCTGCTAGTCCTGATCTAGCATTTCATCCCAATATGTAACTAATGATTCAACATTTCGCAAATACAACACTACTAGCAAGTACTGACTTAGCATTTCATGAGTAAAATTCCTCCTGCTAGTCCTGATCTAGCATTTCATCCCAATATGTAACTACTGATTCAACATTTCGCAAATACAAGATTTGACTGGCAAGTACTGACTTAGCAGTTCATAAGTAACATTTCTTCTACTAGTCCTGATCTAGCATTTCGTCACAACATGTAACTACTGATTTAACATTTCGCAAATACAACACTCCTGATTCAACATTTCACAAATACAACACTTGACTGGCAAGTACTGATTTAACATTTCATAAGTAACATTTCTCCTGCTAGTCCTGATCTAGCATTTTGTCACAACATGTAACTACTGATTTAACATTTCACAAATACAACACTAGCAAGTACTGACTTAGCATTTCACAAATAACATTCCTTCTGCTAGTCCTGATCTAGCATTTCATCCCAATATGTAACTACTGATTCAACATTTCGCAAATACAGCATTTGACTGGCAAGTACTGACTTAGCAGTTCATAAGTAACATTTCTTCTACTAGTCCTGATCTAGCATTTTGTCACAACATGTAACTACTGATTTAACATTTCGCAAATACAATACTACTAGCAAGTACTGACTTAGCATTTCATGAGTAAAATTCCTCCTGCTAGTCCTGATCTAGCATTTTATCCCAACATGCAACTACGGATTCAACATTTCATAAATACAACATTTGACTGGCAAGTGTCAACTTAGCATTTCAGCGAATTCAACTTCCAAGTACTGACTTAGCATTGCCAACTTAGCACTTGAGCCAATTCAAGTACAGAACCAGCATGTGAGCCAAATCAGATACGGACTCAGCATTTGAGCTGAATCAAGTATGAACCTAGCATTTGGCATTTAAGCCAATTCAAGTATTTGTTCACCAACATTCAAGGCAAAAGGTACAAAGACAGCATTTCCGTAAATAAAATCTGTTCTTCTAGTCATACCATTTCATACTGATAGACAGCTACTTTTTCAGTCTCTGACCTAATTCAAGTACTATTCACAATTTTATAGTAGGCAACAACATTCAAAATTCACCTCATTATAAATTAATTCCAGTTCTCCAAGTCAATAGATCCCTTCCAAACAAAAATGCTGTATCAGTAGTTGCCATGTTTCCATCGAAGTGCTGAATCAGTACTTGCCATAACTTTGTACAATGCTGGATCCGTGCTTGACTATGTTTTTCGAAAATGCTGGATCCGTGCTTGACTATTCTTTTCGAAAATGCTGGATCCGTGCTTGACTATTTTTTTCGAAAATGCTGGATCAGTGCTTGACTATTTTTTTCGAAAATGCTGGATCAGTGCTTGACCATTCTTCAAAAATGCTGAGTCAGTAGTTGGCAAATGCTCAATCGACACTTGACAAATGCTGTATCAGGGCACAGAAAAATGCTAAATCTGCAGTTGCCTGCCTGTTATCTTAGTGCTTGCCGAAATGTTAGATCCGCAATGCTGAATCCGTACTTGCCAAATGGCAAAAACATATCCTGCTTCAAATTTACCCGGGACTCCCTCCCTCTACTCTACAAATCAGTACTATTTAATTGATCATTCTCTACTTTCTTTTTGTCTAGACGCTTTTGTCCCCAGAACTTTACAGGGAATTGCTATTATCTTTTTTCCTCTTGTCTTCCCCTCTTTTACTGCTTTCGAAATCGATTCTTACTTGACTTAACGTTTTTCATGTCTATCATACACCGTTGGTTTCATTTATGCTCTCCCGACAACTTGCGTCAACTTCACTCATCATAGTCAATGGTCCATGTACTATCGTTACTGCTATGTATATGACCACCCGAACCCTTGACTTTTTATTTTATTTTTCCTATTCTCAATTTATTACGTGTCTTGTTATACTACGTCCATTGGCCAGCTCTTTACTTACGACAATGATGAGCAATTTGCTTATATATGTATGCCCAGCCCATTACGAGGCCGACTGAAAGGAGCAATCGTCTTTACACACGGCTTTTTTCCCCGGTCGGTCACCGATGTGGTCTTGTTCGTCAAGACCTTTATTATCGTTAGCTTATTACAAATCGGACCCGAAATTCCGGCTTGACAGATCATGAGACCAACGCCCACAGTACTAATACTACCGGCCTCGTACTTGCCACGCGCAGCGGTGGCCCACTCACCTTTATATATTCAATTGTTATATCATGGTTCCTACCAATCAATTTCTTTCTTTCTTTCTGTCCGACTGATGTGTCTTCCAAGCTGAACTCAAGTCACCCGACTAGGGTATGTGACCAGCGGTACCATAAGTTTTTTATGCATCTCATTTTCTTTTGACTTGTCTTAGTCAATGCAACAGTACTAGTTCGGTTCAAAGCAATCCATGTACCAGCAAAATTATAAATGGATATATTGGACCAGTTCAATGGTCCTACACAAGCACACTGGGTACAAACGCGGTATAGTAAGTAAATGTTTACATCTACTCCAGTCCTGCTATTTCGCGTTCTGTATAATCATAATAAGTACACGATTTGCTGATCAACAGCTACAAGCTCGTTACCCTCATAAAGCTCCTATTCCATCATGTAACACAGTCTATACAACATTTCTCTACTAGGCAGTCCGGTTCATATATGCGGGATAAATCTTGCCCAGTCCACAGTCTGATGTGCACTGGGAGGGAGTGCCCGTAGTTCCGTGAACGCGATGATGATAAGAGTGATCCTTGCACAAATATACATCAGAGGTAAGAATATAATGGCTATAAATCGAATCACGGCGCGAATCAGTTCTATGGCTGTTCTCGATGTGTCATAAGTGAGGACTCCAACCAAGGAGAACCATACCAGAGGAAAAGCAGTCACTGTAACAGCGGAAACGCGCCAAAGAAGTTGTTCCGTGTAGGTTGAAAAGGTGGAATTCCAGGGGACACAATGAATACCACCAATGACAAGAAAAAGAGAGATGAGTGTAGGATATAGACTGAGAGGATTGGACATTAATCCCGTCTGATAGGAACCTTGACCGCCGCACAGATGATAAATGCTGAACGTAAGTGGAATACTGAGAATGACGCCAACAAGACCGGCATCCCGGATTCTTTCTATCCGACTTGTAAAGCTCTTCCAAGCTGATTTAGTACTTCTGTGAAGCGCCCAATCACGAAACTTGGGGGTTAACAATAACATGGCCTCAACTCTTCTTTTGATCCAACTTGTAAAGCTCTTCCCCGCTGACCTATCCTTCTTGACTGTGATTTCTTTCTTGGCATGCCTTCTGCAGTAATCGACTTTAACAGGATACCGGACACGTTGTGGTTTGTTCCACCACAAAACGTATGTTCCGATATTCACCAAAGCAAAGGCGAACGTGACGACTTCCAAATTGGTAACCACAAGTCCTTCCTTCACGCGTGCAATACATTGGACGATGAACCAAGTGGTTTGTCCGACAGCGATGAATTTCTTCAGGAAATCTGTTTTCGCCTTGGCAGTAATCTCGTTCTCGGTGATCTCGATATATTTGTGTTGAATTAGGAACTCCAATAAGTATATTTCTGGGGCGTCCTCCTTGGACAGGGAAGTGGATTCAAAACGGGAAGCATCTGTACCCTGGGTGCTGTCTTCAGAATCTGGGGGATCTCCATATGGAGAATAGTGTTCTTCAGGTTTGCTTTGCTGTGAGGGTTGCTCTGTCCTTTTTCTTTGCTGTTACGTGATGTCAAACTTCACGAAAATATATTGGATAACTGAGTTACCTACCGAATTCCGAATTTCAATCTGGCATTGTATATTTTCCTTTATCACTTGATGTTCTTTATTGGACTCATTCGAGTCTTCGAGAGTACACCTATATCTACCGTCCTCGAAAAGTGCGAATCCGCCCATAATCAAGAAATGGCCATGTGTCTTTGTCCAACCGTACTCTGTAAATCGATCAAAACCTTGAGTATAGAAAACAAAACTTAAAATATAACATTAGGCTTACGGCTATACTTCTTTGCAATTTCTCTTGCAGCGAACCATTGCCTCAAGGCCCAAAGTACGATCAATTCCGGGGCTAGAAGTGACAAGAGCATAGTGGCAACATCTTGTGTGATAACACGTGCTGAGGAAATTGTGAACGAGTCTGCGATTTCAGCACCCTCTTTGTCGAAAAATCTTGGGATGTTTGGATGAATAGCGATCCAGGTGCAAGCAAACACAACCGCAAGGCAGCTGTACAAAATTTCTTCAACTGTTCTGTGAGATTGGATGTCGAAGCAACTGTTCAGGGCCGCCAGCGAAGCTTCAGGAGAAGGTAACGATTCGTTGTTGGCTGAGGTAAGAAGAGAAGGTAGAGGGTGTGCGAGTGCATATAACAGCAGCATAATAGGTGTCTAGGTAGGATGTTCAAGTCAGCCAGCTGTAAAGATGCTGATAAGAGTCAGTCAGGTTTAAATAGCATATTCAGATTACTTAGCAGGAGAGCTGCAGGACGAGTGAAAGGTGGCTGTCCGAGTCAGGCAACAGTTAGAAAGTGTCAAGCTTCAACCGCCGATCACACAAATAAGAAGGTTGTAGTACCATCTTGATCTGCTGCAGCATGCGCAATCACTACGGAATAGTGAAACCCAAAGTGAGAAAATATGGTGTCGACTCTTGAATAGAATTGAATGTTGTAACAGGAAAATCTTAGAAACGCTTCGTTTCTCTTCTGTTAGCCCTGACAGCTGTGGGCGATATGACTGGATGATTGATTGGCGCCAATCCGCCCATCATGTTCTGAGAGGCTGCGTCGGATCTCTCTGATGGTTTTTCCGACACAGCTCCTTCATTATGAGGCCCTTTAGGGACTCGTCCTTACTAAATTTGACCAGAAGTTCCCAGGTACTTACCCCATTTAGTATCAAAAAACCCGAGGGTGCTTGAATCATTATAAGCGCCCTCAGTTTTTCCGAACTGGTATTTGCCACGCGAAACGAGGGCCCACATCTACTTGATCTTCCTCTCTCATCAAGAACCCTGTCAATTGAATCCACCTTTTGGCCATTTTTGTGATGATCACCCACTCGCTGTTGAACGTCTCCACTGGGCCGACAATTACAGGGTATCCGCTTTTGATATAGTCATCATGAACTTTATCTTTAATGAAAAATCTTCCATGAGCTGGGGTCCTGTACAAGTACTCACAAGTAGTCTAGACCTATGGCTTACTTGTGAGTCCAAAGTACCGAGTCACTGTACCATTACAGCATGATGTTCAGTCACGCGCTAACTTGGAGTTTTTGAAACCTGTCATAGATCGCAATAGTCTTTGAACTGTTGTCACTTGTGACAATGTACATATTTTCTGGCAAATTTTAGTCAAGAAAAGCTTTGAACCTCATTTTTAGTACCTGTGGTATGTTTTTATACTATCTCAATGAGTTCTCATTCCAAACACACTGTTCTTGATCTTGGTTCAGTTGTTGTTACTACAGGATCCAAAAGGCTCTAAAGTGGTGTCAGAGGTCAACATTCACTGAATATTGTATCATAATCGTACAATACTTGTTTCCCATTGGGTTGGGGGGTCAATATTCCAGGAGATCCGAGTTTTGGTAAGTACTAACTTGCACTTCTTGTATATAAATTTCCAAATTGAATGGGAAAAAATCTCCAGCAATATATGTGTATCTACATTACAAAGCTTCACTGTCATACTGATATAGACTGGACTAATCTATATGCCCTCGTGGCTCAGTAGTTAGTTCTGTAGTTGAACATTAGTACACTGGGAACATTCTTGTGTAATTCCAAGGAATTACACAAGAATTACAGAGGATTTATTTTAGGAATTACAATGAGATTATTGTATTTCCACTGTAATTCCAAAATTTACAGTAATTCCTAGCATAATTCCACTGTAATGTTTCTGTAATTCCTTGGGATTACACAAATTTGCACCCAGTGAGTAGTAATATATCATTTTTAGCTGTCTACTCTCATTGTCTCTATGTCCTTTTGTACCTTCCCTCCTCCATTGACTCCTAGACTTCTTTGTTGACCTGTGGATTATTGTGGAAAAGAATATCATTGCCTCCATATCTTCATATTCTGTGTTTGTGATTTGTGCATAGGGAATTTTCACGCGCAGACTCACAGTTTGATTAGTAACTGAGGAATCTCATTATTTGTGAACTTCATTAAACACCCTACCCTCCATGATCCCATTTTTAAGAGTGAACTTACCCCTTTTCTTGACATTAATACAAATCCCCTCAGAACTTAAGGAGTTTTGTTTGGAGTGTTGTTTTGTGGCTATTAGCTTTGATTTTGGAGGTCACGTAGTTCTACATCTACACCCTACACAGCCCTGTCAGAGCTTTAGGGTATTAGCCTAGGTAATGATCCATTCACCTGTAAACTAGGGAATACTATAAATATGTTGATCAAGTATGCACACAGTACTTAATGATAATAGCGCACAAATACAAGGAAGGAAGATAAACACAAGGACAACAGCGGTACTTACTGTTTACTTGCAAGTGGCTTAACGGCACACGGAACGATACATAGAATTCAAAGATTTATAAATAAATATTATATACATTGAGATCCTCCCCAAAACCATAGAACTCAGCAGCGACCAATCCGACTACACAGTACACCAAACAATTTCCTCTCTTCTCTATCCTGAGACTCTTTGAACCCACTTAATCCAAATCAAACTCACAAGAAATCCCATGATCTCTATCCCCACACTTTCCCCCAGAAGCCTGTAACACAGCGACTTGGCCGTTATATGCAATAGATGCACCATCCAAATTACTGCTTTTAGCATTACACCCATTCCCATTAGTCACAGACAGAGGGTGCTTAAGTCCTGTTTTTCCTGTTGATAAGGATGTAGGAGAATTGTTGCAAGGCACCTGTAGGGGTTGGACGTCGGTCCATGTTCCATCGTTGGGACGGCAGATGCGGACCTGTATTAAAAGTATGTAATACATAGTTAATAATTTATCCAAGTCAACGAGAGATATAAGTAGGTAGGTGACATAAGTATTTCGGAATAGACTTACCCAAGGTAGACCATTGAAGTCGGTGTCCCGAATGGAGGCGTAGTGGACTACAAACTTGCCTCTAGTGGGAGGAAAAGCATGTTGGTCCTTGTTGCACTCGAAGAGGGCAGAGGCTGCTCCAGCGTAGATCAGGCTGATGAGGAGTGCCTTCGAAATGGTGGTGATAACGACGAATGTCATCGTGTGAAGAGTGATGAGAAGATAAGTAGAAATTATCGAGAAAGGTGATGTCCTTTTATAGAGAAGTGAGAAACAAGAAGCTGGTTCGCAGCGAGGAGATCCCTGGGCAGAAGTTACTATGCTGCGTTCATAGTACTCGGATGAAGATAATTGAAAGTGGTTAGAAAGTGAAGCGGTTGTGCAGCGGGTGTGGCAAATGTGGCCATGAAACTTGTTCCTGTAGTCATGGCTGATGAATGAATTTCGAGTGTATTTTTGAAACAAAGTTTTGGACAGATGATACAGAGATTATAGATATCCTATCCTGTCGCCTGACCCCGTCAGATTACTATCTGAAGTGAAACTTTTTTAGAGCATTTTTGACAGATGATAAGTATCTTATCTTGCCGCTTGGTTGTCAGATGGAGTGGGGTTTTTGAAGCATTTGGACAATTTACTCACTGCATCCCTAATTTTTGAGCGGCAACCAGGAAAGATAAGTTAACGTGTTTGGGTTTACCACCACAAAGTCAGTGTTATCGAGGTTTGGAGTATTATTCTGGGAGTATTTTTTTGAATCTGAACCTCAGCTCTTGCAGACACTACTAAATTTAGTGTACAAAAGAGTGCTCGATTCCTGTATGTAAGATGTGACGATTTCGACGAAGTTTGTCTGACAAAAGAGATGGATAAGAGTGATTCTCGCCCCAGTATACGCCAAGGTTGAGCTGGTAGCGACCAAAACTCCAATCACTTCCCCAACTGTGTCCGAAGTGCCACCCGTCAAAATTCCTACTACAGCGAACAAGGCGAACGATGCAAAAGGGAAAGCAGTCACTGTAACAGCGGAGATGCGCCAGAGAATCCGTTCTGTATGAGTCGGAAAGGTAAAATTCCAAGGAACACAATGAATACCACCGAATACAAGGAACAGAAAGACAACCGTAAGATATAGCCTGAAAGGATCGGACTTCAATCCCGTCTGATAGTGGGCATCACCACTAATTACATCGGCACTTTGCTTGAAGACTATCCACAAGAAGATCAACACGATGATGCAGATAGATACCACAATAATGAGAGCGCCAGCAATGATAGCTATACCAGCGGCAATGGCAACGACAACGGTGCACACAGCAGCGACAAACCCGAATAGGATCGCACGAGCCAGAAGATCGAAAGTGATGCAAATTAGGAAAACAATGGCTCGAACGGGCCATGGAAGCTCGCTCACGTCTTCCAACTCCCAGTAACCTTTTCGCCAGTCTGTGAGGCCATTTCGAACGGTGATGATTTGCTGGAAAAGCCATGCAAAAAGGGCCTGTAGTTTATTCCAAATTTTTGATTCTTTTTTTTTCAAGTTCGCTGGTAATCAGCACGGAATAGCTTCTGAATAACCAACGAGCATCAAAATGTCCGAGATTTTGACCAGTGTTGGAAGGCGATGCCCAAAAGGCAAAGGACATGCCAGGGGCCTGTCACCCTGAGAACACCCGACCGCCGCTCGTCCTTAAAAATCCGACCTGTAATAAACCCAGAGTAGGAAAAAAGACACCCCCATCGATTGCCCATCGATGTCGATTTTCACTGGGCGACGTGACCAAAAATACAGGTCCGATGAGTACAGATCATTGCAACAGCCTTATCACATGACAGATAAGATATTAAAGATGACTGAGGGGTATGGCCACAAGCGGCAAGGGCCGAACCTTTTGCGAGTATCTAGGTTCGTCGCAGGCTAATTTTGCGGAGTGCTCAACACATAATGTAACTTTAGGATAGGTTTAAGGCATCTCACAGCCGCCACACAGATTTCATGTCAAGATAACACATAACCAGCGTTTAAAGATATAAATGTTTTGGTAGGTACCACACAAACGCATTGGGGTAGCCAGTACAGATAAACTATGAATACGGATTACTTACTAACCAAAGCTTATAGCTGCATGCTAGTATTACAACAAATACATATCTACTTTTACTGTTGGATTTTTTCATCTCATCTCATGTTTGTATAGGGTAACAATAATTCTCTACTGTTACTGGATGGAATGGTTGAATTGTAGGTTGATTAGATCTCAAACCTAACTCTTGAACTGCTGTTTCAAGTAAAGACATGTCTAGATTAGAATACGGAATAGAAGTGCTTCTGTCAATAGTCTCAAGGCTACCACAGAATGAACACTCAATCTACTTGATAGTGACATTTCCTCTTGCTTCCTGTAATAATTGAAGCCTTTCAGACATAGGTAAAATATCAGCATTCTTGAATCATTTGCAGTTGCAGTCCGAGATGTAGGAACATCAAAAGTAGGGCTTGAATCCTATACATTATGACCTGTATTATCTAAGTTAGTCTGCTGCTTCTTATTGGCTTGGGGTGTGTATGAAGACCCCGGCTTGCATTTGCGAGGCAAACAGTGGGGTAAATGAAGTATAATTGCTTAAATTCAGGTAATCTTACCAAAGAGGCTAAAAAGTCTGTTTGTGATAAAGAGGATAGTCATGCATACCAGCATCCTCAATTCGCAATTTTACGGAGAGCTCAGAGCATAATTCAGAAGTGGTCTTCTGGGTTTTATTTGAATGTCGGCACCGATACCATGGTGAACGGTTGCAAGCTTTTTCAAATCATGAACAGAGAAGGATTTGCATTCAACCAAAATTCTAACAACTCACATCTTTCTCATTGATAGAGAGTAGGGAGGAGGAGGAGTCTATTAAACTGGGTAAGGTCCAAAAACAAAGTCAGAAGTAGAATAGCTAAGATGGGGTACTTACTAAACTTGGAGTCGGATTGGATATGTGGAAATTACTAGTTTGTGAGGGTGTACGGGAGGAACAGAGAGAATTAGAATTATCATTACCGACACTAATATTTACATTGTGATTGTGCTTATGGTTATGGTTATGGGCAGATCCAGGAGAGACATATGTGCCAACGGAGATAACCTGAGAAACAGCATGTGTTGAATGAAGGGAGGTACAAGGATGCTTTAAGTAGAAAGTCAGTTGGAATCGATCGGGAGAAGAGTGAACAAATAAGTAATACGTACCATAGAAATTGTCTGAGTTACGAGGCCGACTGAAAGGAGGAATCGTCCTTACTTATTCCCGTCGCTTAGCGCATTGTGTGGAAACCCATTTGGTATATCAAAATCTTATCACGTTCAGGTGACCACTTTTGTTGCTGTTCACACATCTGGGCAACTCGGCATACATCTTTTCAGCTTTGAATTGGAGGCCTCGTACCTGCCGCACAAAGTGACGGCCCTATTCCTTCATACTGGATATATCTCTCGCCACCATCATATGTAGGCTGGGTTCATGTGAATCTACAGGTACAGTATGAATAAAACCTACCAATGAGTTCAAGGAAACCCTGCTGCCGGAGGGGGAACGAAATTTGTTGGCTAAGGGCGGGAATTCCAAGTTGCCTACGTAGCGAGGGGCAAATAGCGTGAACCTAGCGGAACCGATGGCCCGTCGGGTTGGATATATTTAGTAGTGACTACCCATATATGGTACCCGTGGGAATGATTTAGTACCAACTTGACCACGACAGAACTTGATGTAAGGAGCCAAACCTAAAGGTTCGGCAATAACTGATATGCCAAATAGGTTTGTGTAATGGAGGAAAATAAGCGCCTGCCAGCGATGCAGGTTTAGTAAGGACGAGTCCCGGCCTGAGCCTCGGTATCGAATTACATGATATACAATACTTAGATAAGTCTTTCATACTAAGTCGAAACTCATTTTCATTTTTATCATGAAGTTGTTTAGACTGGAAATGATGATTATATTCAACTTCAATCCGGTCAAAGTCGCACATTCGAAGTCATCCCCAACTCCGGTGAATTCAGCTCATCCAAAAATGCACATGAATTTATGGGTGCCAGTACTCCCCATTTTCACCATGAAATCCCGTTATAATGTCAAGAGAAAACAATGGGTCTTTTCCAACGGTCGCGTCATGGTGACCTGCGGCCTGTAGTCGAGCAATGGGATTATAGTAGTGATACCTGAGATTAGCACCACCGGCGTAGTGGATCCTGCGATAGACCACAAGTAGTCAGCCTGTGCCATTCTGAGTCCTGGTTAATATTTTGTATTGGATCGTGTACGCGCTGATGGTGCAGTATGGACACGTAAACCGCTACATATTTTGTGATATTGGAGACATACCGGTTTGGTGACCTTCACTTGGGTTTGAACTATGTTTGAGGTTTGCCATTATGTCTCTGTGAATTTCCGAGCTCGTTTGCTCGTTTTCCACAGAGTGTATCGAGTTCGTCATCGTTCCGGCGAAAGAGATTCCTAACCTCACACAATGTAGCATTTCTAAATCCCGTAGTCGCATCTTCACGATCCCTCGCACATATCTATCTATCTATCTATCTATCTTTACGTGGTTCTGTACGCCAAATGCTTTTTTCCCCTTCCATATTCATGTGCGTCTCTTCCACATCAACGTCCCTTCCCTTCTAGATACGAAAATCTGATCGCCGTGTCTATATCATATCGCTTCTCCGCCGTTATTTGAGAACCCAACTGGCATGTACGGATCAACTTCGTAGTACTCGCATTTGATTTCGTTCAATATGTTCTCGCAGTGTGGAACTTTCAAGCTTCCCGACATTCCACGAGTAAGTGAATGATAAAAGAGCACCCGACGATTTGATTCTGGAATTCCCGGGATGATAATAAGGTTGAAGATTTCCTCTTCCAGTTGGAATATATACATAAAGAAGGAATGTCAATGCTTCGCGCTCAGAAGTAAGAACTTGGAGACTTCGTTGAAAAAACATTCAAACGAAACGACATAAATAAACCCATCCGTATATATAGATGTATCACTCCCTTATACAGCGTCGGGCGATGTATCGGAAGGTTTGGTTCACATCAGAAAGAGTTGTTGCTTGGCTTCTTTTGCCATTCGGCTTCCTGGACCGTGTTTTGATCAAGGTCCAACGTTTGTGTGCTCCCAGATCATCAACTCAGCTAAATGGCACTACCTCGGACGGACGGAGAACAGACTGGAGTTCTTCCGAGTATTTCCTCCACTCCAGACCCAGTTTCTGGGGAAGGCGATGGTGAGAAAAAGAAAGATCGACGGATAGCATTGACAGTTCCTAAAAATAAATCTGTTCGCGAAGCTTCGAAAATTCATCGCATAGCTGTCTTCCTTTTTTTCTTTTTTCTTCCATGGACGTTGGAGACGTAACTCTCCAGAAAGGAGCTCCTGATGCTAATGGTTTCAAATCCTATGTAGATTGCGACATCATACGGTCCCAAATCGGTTTACATGAACTGCTATCGTAGTCTAGAATTCATCAATGATGAGTATCTCGAATTTAATTAGCTACAGCCTACGGAACATTCCAACTCACCAAAACTGTTTCTCTGGTTGCATGCACATCTTCCTTCCTCCCAGATCTTATCGGGAAGCGGGCAGTGACTCCAGTCATCGTGTTGATAACCAATGTTCTCGAAAAAATGAATCTGATCTCTTCGAAGGAACAGCCCGGCGGCGATACTGTGAACGGGAGCGTCCCCCCATCTCTGTCATCATTGGATAGGATCAATCAGGACGTTGAAATAGACAGAAGATGAAACAGGTACCTCATAGTAAAAGTTCCCGGAAGCATCTAGATGCTCAAAGAAGGCGGTGTATGCTTCCCCACGCCAAAAATCCATATCTGCTATTTCGAAGTTGCTCCAAACTACGTGGTAACATACGTGTCAGTGAATCCTCCTCAAATATGACCACAACTTACAATGGCAGCGATTATATGTTCTTCCGTGGGTACTGGACAGAAACTCCATCGAGTTATTCTGTGCAATGTATTCGGGGTGGGCTTTCATGAATTCTAAATACCATGACGTGTTAAACTGTAATCGAATATGATTGAAAAACTCATACCAGTGACATGACTCCAGAGAGACGGAATTGTAGCCGAAATTTCGTAGGTAGCAATAGTGAAGCCTATTGGGAAGCAGTTCGATTCAGCGCTAGACAGCTTTACTCTTCGAAACTTACCATAGATCTTATCATTTTGCTCCATCAAAAGAAATGGGTCCTGATTGATATCGCAGTGAAATTTTACATTTGGTCTTAGAAACGTTCAATAAGACGGTCAAAATTGTCATGGTAAATGCAGAACGTACTCGACGCGCCAATACCATTTATACTTTTGCAGGAGTTCGTGCTTGTAGAAGAACTAAATAGATATAAGAAGTGATCAAATTTACAAGGTGCTAAAAAACTTACTCCGGAATTATAGCGACACATATTATGATAAGGGACACTGTCTCCATATTTGACGTTCTCCATTTTCATGCGCTCTCGTGCCTTGGACGCTTTCTCTTCATCGATCCACTGAGGCTGATACCAGTGCTCCCGAGGAATGACACCGAAGTCTATATGAGACGGTGTTATGACCGAAAGACGCCTATAAAGACCTTATGACGTGTTCTGAAAAGATATTGCGTGTCGTATCGAACTGACCTTTTGAAGTCATCTGAAAATGGCACTTCGTTCAATAGAACATAAGGGTACTGATGTTTGGCATTGAAACGATCCTCTAAGCTTCGGATACTTCGTATAGCACCTTCTACGTCGTTGTTGCGAGCAAGCATTACAAAGGTTGCATTAGCTCGACCTCCCGTTTTTGGTATTGATTTGTTTTGAGGAGACGATTCCCTGACGTGTTCCTCCGAGATATGTTCGTCAAAAAGACCTCCGAATGCTTCGGAAATATTCAGTGGATAGTTGTTGTGTAATAGTGAAAAGAGTAGGTGGAGGAGTACCTGTGTTTAATTCGTCAGTGACATCATCGAAAGTTTTGGGGGGACCTCATGCGCATACTAGACTTCCGACCACAAAGATAAGATAGCGAGGAATCCGCGCCATCGTGAGATGAAATTCACTTATGCAGCCAAGCTCCAGGTGCAGAACAACAAGAGTCAGAGCATCGGTGGTGGTGGTGACGCGGAGGGTTAAAAATAGATCATAGCGCTCACCACCGCAATACAGGGACGGAGATGGGAATTTCATCTCAGTTTCAAACTCCGACATTTTCACTTTGGTCACCGAACATCACCTTTGGTGGAAACTCGGTCATACTATGTACCAAATTCTATCTCGTTTGAAAAGAGTACTCCTATGTAGCGGTACATTCCATTTTTTTAATTTCTAGAGTGGCCTCTTCGTGTAATGCGCACATAATAAGGCATATATGCCATTCATCCAATGCAACGGACTAGACGAACTCAATGTCAGGCCGCATCGTACTATGGAATTGAGCAATGCAAAGTCTCTTATAGACTTGTGGAGCTATCAAGCGAAGCTAGAGCCGTTCAGGGTGTGGAATCACAAAAATTTCCTACCTTGTACTTTAAGCCTGCTCAATGCTATAATTAGGTGTCGTTTTATTGGTCTGTACTGAAAGGATTCATCTTCGCCATTGGAAGGCGATCACAAATTAAATAATAGATAATAGCAGTCGAAATACATAGCGAACCAGACAATTGTGGATGTAGTACGAACGTTTGTTTGATAGCACCGGAGTTCAACGAAGTCAATGCTTAACTGCCCCCTAATCGTAAGCAGACATAGCACTGTTAATTGCATTCTCGAAATCGCTCCTGAGGCTGTCTGTTTCCTGTTTCAACTCTCCCTATATGCAATGCAAATATGAGATTCAAGGCGATCATTCAATAAGAATGCGTTTCTAATGAAGCAAAAGCCGTAGCACAGATACTTACAGGAACATTAGACATCAAGCTAGAGTAGAACGAATTCGTTTCGGACTCAATGTTCTGGAGATCTTGATGGATGACATTAGTGTAAAGCACCCCAGCGAACTCGTTCCTCTGGGTGATGTAGCTGTCCATAATGCTCATGAAAGGGGCCTTAATAGCTTGTAGACTGTTCAAAATGTCGGTACCCCCGGTCTCGTTGAGTGGATTACCACTGGACTGTAAAGATAAAATTTGTTAAAGGTGAAGATCAGTTCTTGTACACGCTATTCCGAGAAGAAAGATTGGATGAGCACAAGAGAGTACCAAAGACTCACTTGAATGTCGTCGGCACCTTTCATGAAGGAGTTGGCCAGAGCCACATTACCAGCATGGATATCCTATGAATGTAAATGATAGTAAGATTAAATATCATCCCAACTATACCCATGTTTGACGTGACTGACCTGAGCACCGGGAAAATAGAAAGGGTTCTCAGAGAACGCATTGAGACCACCATCAAGATCATTGATCCGGGAAGAAATGACAGCAACGTCGTTCCGGAGAGTAGCTACATCACGCTTCGAGGCGATGGCGGCCCCAAAAACGCAAGTAGCACTGGCAGCCGAGATAAAAAGAGCAATCAGGGTACGAGTCGAGAACTGCATGTTGATTGTGTTGGATTAGCTGAAAGAGACTAGTGATGTATGAACTAGAACTGTTTGTGAGACTGATCTTGAGGAGTTGTCTTGTTTGTCTTTCCATTCGAGCTTTGCTACAGACCTTTTATACTCCTGCCAGCCATTCCAATAAGTATTATTTGTGCACAGTCTGTGTCAAAGAGCTATGAATCTTGATCTTAGCACCGAACTTTCACTTTGTGGCCACCGGATTGTCAAAGTAGCGGGTACGGTTCTAGCACTAGTAAAATCGATACCGTTGCTAGAAGCTGTTTATGTCATTTAGGCTCAAAATCGGCTGAGGCACACTCCTAATCCACCAAAACTACGGACTTCAATGCTCAAGCGGTCAATAGATACATTCCTAGTCGCGCACCATTTTAAGGGGTGATATAGACAGGATTTTCGCATTAAGGAAGGTGTCACATATCAGACGAATTTTTGGTCGGGGTCGAAGAGAACATGGAGTATATCTAATGCCGATTCCAAAATAAGGTCACCCATACCTCGAAATCATGGACTGTTCATTTTCAAGTCGGTCGATTTATCGGCGAAATGCCAGCGAGAATAACAAAACCCAACACCTAAAACAGACTAGAATGTCCTGAGCGCTGTTGCAGCTAATTTCCTCTCTCTAAAACCATCTAAATTGCTTTCGTATTAGTCTGGACACTGCAAAACAATGGTGCGATCGAAAAGGAAGTCATGGTGGAGTACTAGTAACAAGAACAAAGGGAATATTTCGCTGACCATTGAAGCACGGTACGCATTCCAAATCTCATTTATACTCATGCGGCCGCCAGTGCTTCTTGCAGTTTTGGTCATGTAAGGTTTGTAATATTTATTAGTCCGCACTGTCCCTGCCAACCTTCAAGTTCTGGTTCTAGTATTCCTGTTGGCATAAACGTTATCTTGATAACTTGCAGAACTCTAAGTCCGAGCAATTGGCAACTTTGCCCAAATTCTGAATCGAAACAACTTAACAGTGTGGACAAGTTTCATACAGTAACTAAGTGATTAAATAAATTTAAGTGGCCTGTAAACATAGTATCTCCCAGTCTCGCCGGGAAATAGGTACAATAGGTACTCAATATTCGTCTCAGTGAATGTCCGCTCAGAAAAACGACGTTCTGGGAACACTGTTCACAGAAACTATGCCATTGACACAGGCAGATGCTTCAGGTTTTCACGTCCGTTCCGACTCGAGCTATATGAGTTTCCAAAGACACGTAGTAGCTTCGTTAATCGTGTATTAAGCGAGTGGTTAGTACAAAAACGACGAGTTGATAAAACTTGAATGATAGCAAACAAGACTATGGGATAGCATTCGACAGAGCAAGGGAAGGGCAAAGGAGGAAAGCAACGATAGCAATAGTAGATGGGGAAAAGAGGAAAAATTTCGAGAGTATACTACTTAACACGTGGCGGGCATGATTTTCTGCTTATAAGCAAGAAAAACAACAGAAGACTGAGTGACGTGAATTGAAAGATCAGTTAGAGGTTGATTCAGCAGGAATCTATGACATATACTGACACACTCTTTAGGCAGAAGGAGGAGGATGAGCCCAAACTCTCACGTCTCCTCTCAATTTATCACAACTCGCTCTGTGCCTCTCCCAATTCCCGAAATCTCTTCTGTCGGAATCTTGCGGGACCCGGGTTCCACATCCTCGACAGGTAACGTTCTTCCAGCTGAGTTGGGAGACGAGACTGCATGGGTCGGATTTGACAGAGTTGAATTTAGAGACGGAGTTTGGGTCGCGAGGGCGAGCGGTGTAAGCGGACATTTTGAGGGGATCACCTAGCCACGTAAGTAGGGAATCCGGTTGTTTGGTTTTGGTTGGTTCGGGGTCTCGAGCAGAAGGGAGAGGGGGGTTCAGGTTCTGGGCTAAAAAAGTGAAGATTAGCCTTTATGTTGATTGATAGGCTATCGACGAGGTCCACACAAGCCGACCCGGGAAAAGAGGGAGGATGTATAATTGAATAATCCTACTCACGAAGAAAGTTTAACCCGCCAATTGAGCTTTCTTTTGCTTTGATGATGATCAACGTCTATCGTTTAAAGAGGTTGATCTTGGGCTTGTAGCAGATTGATAGAGTTCTTTGCAGAAAAGATTATTGTTGATCGAGGTTAAAGTTTCTCTACCTACAATAAACCGATAGTTTATAAGGCGTCTGCAAAGTGGTCTTGTTTGTACACTGAAGGGATAAAGTAAGGAGCCCTTGGAGAGAAAACGGAGAATAAAAGAAGAGCTTGAAGAATCAAACAGTGGCAAGGGTTTCGTTCAGGAGGACAGATAATAGGAAAAACGGATCCATGTTCATTGTTTCTACTACTATGACATCTGGACATCTGTACAATCCTACAATACCACAATCCATTCACTCACCCGCGTCGAGGAGAGGCAAATAAACGTCAATCCAAATTTTTATGATAAAGACGTTCGTTTTTGCCTCATTTGGACGTATGTTTGTTCTATAATTTTTTTCTCCCCTTCGCGTAGGAAGATATACAAGGCAAGGGTTGATATATTGATATTTGAAATTTCATGTAACCAAACAAGCATAAGCAACGCGAAAACCCACGTGTTGTTTGCCTCTCGGAGTTCCTCTACATTGAACGTTATATTATATATACTAGTACTTAGCACGACTTATAATGGGATTTTGGGGGAGGGGATGAGTTTTGTAACAGAGTCCAGACTCGCGAATCATTTGGCAACTCGACTCATCATTCCTCCCGACCCAGACCTGTGTATTTGACCCACTCATGAAAAATTACATTTCTTCCTGGAGACTTAACGAGGGGTAACAAGGGGAACATACTTATTAGTATGTTAGATTGTCGTTCAATATCCCGGTTAAATGGAGGTGTTAAATGAGGGAAAGGGTTTGCCGTAAAGTCTCTCGTGCGTTTGACTGGGTTGTTAGACAGAAAGAGCAAATATACAGAGACAAGGAACAGAGAAGGCGTCTTTGTAAATAGGCATCCAACGATAAAAGTTCCGATAGGAGTCCATCGGTGAAGTGGTTATCATGCTTGCTTGGAAGTGGGGTTTGATTTACGAACGATGCATAAATTGAGTATTGCATTTGACACTTGCAAGGCACTCTAACAACGACATAGCCACGGGTTCTGAATCCGCCCAAGACGTATAACAGAACAGACTGGAAAAAGGCGGCAGACAAACATGGACTCGTCTTGTCTGCCAATCGAGTTCATTGATGAAATCGTTGAGCTGTTCTGAGGCTGGGGGACCGTTGACCTCAAACAATAATTCATTTGTTTTCGTTTCATATTAGTAGAGTAATACATACTACTGTTCATTACTTTGGATCATTTAAGATCTTAGAATTGCATCAACAATGCCAGACTCAGATACATAATCAATAATCATTTCGCTGCTGTTGGGCATACTTTACACTTCTTGAAGATGATTCAATATCTCAGACTGTTCAAGTTGCATCGATGATGCCGTCTGTTTGTCAAATGAAATTATTGCATTGCTGTCCATTACACAGGACTTCTAATCTTTCGAAAATGATCAAAACTATCAGAATCCTGCATCAATAAAGCTACATATGTGGCTAATGTAATCTCTGCACTGTTGGCCATCTGTCAAAGATGGAGAAACAGCTGACGGGCTGCTAAGTGCTTAGTTTTTGGGAGGACAATCGTTGTTCAACTAAAACTCATCAGTGGTCCGACTGGGTTAAACCAGTAGCTGGATTAGATCCCAAGTTGCATAGGGTCCAATATAAGAGGCTTGAAGCGGGTCTCCATTTGTTAGATTTCTGGGCTCCATCATTGGGGTGAGTCAGTGGTACAGGTTTTATTCATAGTATTTGGCCCGTGTGTTCTTAATGGGTTCCGTCAGTTTACACATATGGACAATTAAGAAACCTATTTTGCTAATCATCTTTAATGATTTTGTGTTCATCTCCGTTGATAGTTCTGATCTTGGTATGCTGTAAAACATTTCTGTTTTTGTGGACATATTGGCAACGATCGAAAGGTTATGAAATACATTTACTGTTTTTCGATCCGGACTGAACGGATTTCAAGATTGTTCCAGCTCGCGGACATGATCACAACCGCCAGATTGTGGAGATTCCTTTCAATTTCTGACTCAAACAAAGGCGAGAAATTTGTCAGTGCACTAATAGTAATCGGGGAATGTAGCGGTGTAAAACGTTGAATTAACAAATGGTAGGGCTCAGCAGTATATAGTATACATAGTAGTAGTCACCAACATATGCAAACGCACAGCTGCGATTAAACAAGGGGAAAAGAATCGTTGGTTCTTCAAATTTTGAGCTTTTTTTATGCATCCTCAGTGTTTGATACTAAATATCACGGTTGAAAGATTAATATAAAGAAGCAGAATTTTACATTCAATACTCACAAAGTGATGCTTTACGCTGTTTAGTCTCCTCTTCTTCCTTCTCCTTCTTCTCCTCCTTCTTCTTCTGATGATTTATTATTGACACAATGGCGATAATTATCATCAATACACCAAGAGTGATGAGAATTGGTTTCCAGGGTCCATCAGCATCAAGTGAATCGCCTATAGCACCTACACTGAAGGGTTATTGGGTTAAGTGTACTGGTGAAAGGAATAGAGATAGATACTCACCCTTTTCCAGCTGCATCTACACTTTCTCCAATTGCGGGCATATTAACACAATGCTGGATTTTTACAACAGACTCTGAAATTGAAGTGGATAACTGGCTCTTTGTTGTATCAGGGGATGTTTTGACCCTGTAGCTTCAGTGGAGGGAGGGGGGAGGGGAGGGGAGGGCAAAATTCGAGGATACATCTACAGTAACTGCCTTATACGAGATCTGTATAATTACCCAATAGAGTAGCCATCCAATTCTTGTGATGATTATCAAACTTCTTCCGAAAGTATGCTATAGCAAGTCGAGATGACTTTTTGATGGTTGTAATGGGCAGTGTTCATCATGGTCTGATTCACATCTAAATAGAAGACATTCTTCTAGACTTGTGATGAATTAAAGTGGTGGCCGTGTGAACCCTACCACCCCAAATCAGGGGGCGAGAGCTCGAGAGATACGTGAGCCTCAGTCAGGACTCAGGAGCCGAGAGATTTCAGTCAGCTCCTTGATCAGCTCCAAACCTAAACCTCTCTCCATTACTGAGCCAAGTGCGTTCCGAGTTTGTGAACTTGAATTCGGCACCCGATGTGGGGTGATAGGGTCTACACGGCCGTCACTATGTACGCAGAAGAAAATTTGTTGAAAGAAAGTCCTAAGTTAAGTAGAGATTTAAGACTTCCTGCCGCTGTGACCAATTATTCATTTTTTTGTTTTTGCATCCTTAAAATTCATCAGATGTTTAGAAGCAGACCCTATTCCACGAGGCACTCGCGCTTTTGTATTGAACACTGCATTTATTAGGGGTCAAAATATTGACCTGAGAGTAAGAAAAAAATGGCCATATGGAACTATGAATTAGATCTCGGTCAGTAAAAATCGATTCAATGATCGAACCGGGATGCAATCGACATACAAGTCAATGATTATGGTATATGAAGTTAAATTTGGTCATCGCTACGCTTGGCGGATACGAGATTGGGATTTCTGACTGCTGTAAATTAGTAGAGGATGATAGAAAGCTGAGGAGTCTGGGCGGAATTATTTCCGTGTTTTGAGATTCAAACGGGTGACAGTGCGATTTCGATGTATTAAGCTACTTGCTGCGAGTTTAGGTTTAGTAAGTAAGGACGAGTCATTTGTAAACTCCGGCCTTGTGATAAAGATTTGTAGGCATTCGTCAAAAGAAAGAACCGAGTGAGGTTAAGGTTATAAAGTTTTCTCTACCCACTAACGACAAACGATACATAAAGTAGTTTATACATAATATAATCCTAACCCCTAAACTCTTAAATGCATTTAAGCAGGGTGGTCCTGTTTGTACACTGAAAGGAACCATTTAAGGAATTTGAAGAGAAAACAGAGACTCAAAGAAGAAAGTGGAATACCTGACAAGTACCTGGGCGCCATTTTTCGGAACATTGAACAGTAAACCGTGACCGAGAAGCTTATAATAGTGGCACGACTCGTTTGGCAACAGGATTACAATATTAATTGGGGAGGGGGAGGATGTATTTTGTCGGTACCAGACCCGAAAATCATTCAATTACGGCTCTCTCTTCCCGAAACTCTCTGTTTCAGTATATGTTCCACATCCAATATTTCGGTGGTTAAACGGGATCATCAAGACATTGAAGAGGGAGGGAGAAGGGGTTTGTCTGACAAATCTCTCGTATTTTACGAGGCCGACCGAAGGAAGGACTCGTCCTTACTCAACTCCAGCCGCTTGGCTGGTCGTGTAATAACCCATTAGGAAAATCAAATATCTTATCTCATTCCTATTTCGGATTAGCTCACCTTGCGTCAACTGTCCGTGCCGGTAAATCTGCTTCCTGATTCAGTTGTTTCACTCCCCGCTTGTTCGGCCTCGTACCTGCCACACGAAGTGATGGCTCGCTTCCTTCATGAGGCTGGGTTGTTAGACAGAAACAGAAACATGCGGAGACAAGACTCTAGCAGAGACACAGCCACCCAAGTCTCCGCTGAAGACGTATAACACAGCAGACAGGAAGAGAACGGCAGATAAACATGGAATCATTTTGTCTGCCAATCGAGTTCATTGAAGAAATCATTGAGCTGTTCTGAGGCTGGGAGACTGTTGACCTCAAACAGTAATCCATTTTGTTTTCGTAAGTTGATGTTAGGAGAGTACATTTTTTAGTATACGTACTGCTGTTCATTACTTTGGACTATCAATCATTCAAGATCTTAGACGTTGCATCAACAATGCCAGACTCAGGTACATAATCGATGATCATTTCAGTGCTGTTGGGCATACTTTTCACCTTTTGAAGATGATTCAATATCTCAGACTGTTGCATCGATGATGCCGTCTGTTTCTCAAATGAAATCATTGTACTGCTGTTCATTATACAGGACTTCCAATCTTTTGAAAATGATCAAAACTGTCGGAATCTTGCATCAATGAAGCTGTATATATGATGGGCTACCAGATGCTTAGTTTCTGGGAGGATAATCGCTGTTCAACTGAAACTAATCAGTGGCTCGACTGGGTCAGACCAGTAGCTAGACAAGATCCTATTGCATAGGTCCCAGTATAAGGGACTTATTCTTCACCAAAGCGGGTCTCCATTTGTTAGAGTCCTGGGCTCCATCATTTTGGGGTGAGTCAGTGGTACAGGTTTCATTCATAGTTTTTGCCCCACGTGTCTGTAATGGGTTCCGAAACCTATTTTGCTAATCATCTTTAATATCCTTGTGTTCACCTCTACTGATAATTCTGATCTTGGAATACTGTAATACATTTCTGATGCTTTTGTGGCCATATCGGTAACGATCAAAAGGCGATGAAATGTATTAACTGTTCTTCGACTCGGACTGAACGGACTTCAGGACCGTTCCAGCCGGTAGACATGATCACAACCACCAAATTGCGGAGATTTCAATTTCTGATTTGGGTTATTGTGAAATGTGCCAGAACTAACTCAAACAAAGGCGAGAAAAATTTCAGTGCACTAATGGTAATCAGGGAACGTAGCGGTGTAAACTGTTGAATTGACAAATGACAAGGCTCAGCAGTATATATTATACATAGTAGCAGTCACCAACATATGCCAACGCGCCAGCGAATAAACAAGGGAAAAAATCGTTTTTTTTTCAGATTTTAAGCTTTTTTTATGCATTCTCAGTGTTTGATACTAAAAAGCACAGTTGAAGGATCAATATAAAGAAGGAAAATTTAACATTCAACACTCACAACTTGAAGGTGATGCTTTATGCTGTTTCTCCTTCTCCTTCTCCTTCTTCTTCATCTGATATGTTATTATTGACACAATACCGAGAATTATCGTCCCTACACCAAGGGCGATGAGAAATGGTTTCCAGACTCCATCAGCATCAGATGAATTGCCTATAGCACCCACACTGAAGGGTTATTTGGGTTAAGTGTACTTGTGAAAGGAATAGAGATTAGATATTTCACCCTTTTCCAACTGTGTCTATACCTGCTCCAGCTGTGCCTGCACTTTCTCCAGTTGCGCCTTCTCCAGTTCCGGGCATGTTCAACACAATGCTGGACTTCTTACAACAGATTCCGAAATTGAAGTGGACAGTAACTGGGCCCGTTGTTGTAACAGGGGATGTTTTACTCTGTAGCTTTAGTGGAGGGGGAAGGGAGGGAGGGTAGAAATAGAGGATACATCTATAAATAACCGCCTTTGCGAGATCTATGAATTCGGATGGCGGTGGGCGCTTTAGACGCCACTACCAACCGACAGATTTCTATACAACAACTTCCCGAGGATGAAAGGTAGACGGGATGGTTATGACCAATCCAATTCTTGTGACATTAAGAAAAACCAGTGTTCATCGTGATCTGATTCGCATCTAAATAGAAGACGTTTCTTGTAGAGTTTTGCATGAGTTATATACACGCACTGCGCAGAAGAAAACCTGTGCAAGAGGCTCCTAAGTTAAGTAGAGATTCAAAACATTAGATATTAAAGCAAGTGGGACTTGCTTCAAAGCAGCTCAAGATTGCGGTTTTTTTTTGAGACTTCCTGCCAGTTGTGACCAATTTTTTTAATTTTTTGCATCCTCGAAATTCATCAGATATTTAGAAGCAGACCCTATTACCCTATTCCGCGAGGCGCTCCCGCTTTTATATCGAGTACTGCAATTTTCAGATCAGATTATCCATATTATGGGTCAAACTGTTGAAGAAGTCAGGGCGTGTTCGTGTGCAACCGCTTGGGTCGCTTACCTGCACAGGTGGAATCACCGTGAATTGGTTATTGAATTTGGGCAGGGTAACCAACCGGTTGTGAGCAAACGTAAGCGGTTGCACACGAACCACGCCCTTAAGAATACGATGGCTATAACATGCTTACATGTGGGTCCAAGAATTAGATCTTGGTCAGTAAGAAAATATCTTTATTAATTGGATTGATCGAACCGAGGTTACAGGTCAATGATCATGGTGTATGAAGCTGAATTTTAGCCATATGCATTTGATGCTGTGCGCGGGCAGATACGAGGCTGGAATTTTTGACTGCTGTAAATCAGCAGAGGAAAATAGAAAGCTGAGCGGAATTACTTTCGTGTTTTGAGATTCAAACGGGTGACGACAGTGCGATTTCGATGCACTAAGCCACTTGTTGCGAGTTCAAGTTTAGTAAGTAAGGACGAGTCGTTTGTAAACTCCGACCTTGTGATAAAAAGGTTGTACGCATTTTGTCAAAAAAAAGTGCATACCGTTATTGATGAAAACATCGAGTGATTAAAAAAAGAACTGAGTGAGGTTAAGCTGATAAATTTTTCTCTACCCACTGACGGTAAACTGATACATAGTTTATACATGATATAACCCTGCCCCAAACTCTCAAATGCTTAGAATACCTAACAAGCACCTTGGCGCCATTGTTTTTCGGGAATAGGTACATTTAACATTGCACCGAGATGCCATAACTAGTAGCACAACTAGTTTAGCAGCAGAATTATAACATGAATAGGGGAGGGGGTGGATGTATTTTGTCGGTACCAGACCCGTAAATCATCCCGACTCGACGTATTCTTCCCGTTAACTCTCTGTTTCACTCTATGTCCCATATCCAATTATTCCGGTGATTCCGGTGAAACGGAGGTGTTAAATGAGATCGGTAAGACATTTAATTGTAAAGGGAGGGGGAAGGGGTTTGTCTGTAAAGTCTCTCGTACATTTGAGGCTGGGTTGTTAGACAGAAACAGAAACATACGGAGTCAAGGGACGGGTGAAACAAAGAGGAAAGGGTCTTCACTTGTAAATAGGGCCCCGACGATGAGTTTTGGCAAGGTAGGTAGATAGCTACGGGTAATGTCACTTTCCAGGGCAACACCGTTGGTGAAGTGGTTATCATGCTTGCCTTCCAAGCGGCTCGGGTTCGATTCCCGAACGGTGTATGCGATGGGTTTGATAGTAGTTTTTGCATGACACTCTGACGTCATTCAAGACAACGGCACAGGAACAAGTCTCCTGTCTTTTCTCGATGAAGACGTATAAAAGAAGAGACAGGAAGAAGACGGCAGACAAAGATGGACTCGCCTCGTCTGCCAATCGAGCTCGTTGAAGAAATTGTTGGGCTGTTCTGGTCCGACCACTCGCTGCAAGTCAGTCCCCAAGACCGAGCGACGTTCATCGTGTCCTCTCTGTTCGTCAACCGCTGCTGGTCCTCTCTGTTCCTCTCTATCGCTTCACGAGACGTCTATATCCCGACTCCCGCCTTTGCTTTCCACCTCTGTGATGCCCTCCAGTTCCACTCCCAACCAAAATCTAAATCCAAGTCGTTGCCATTCCGCACCAGCGCCTCCTGCTCCTTTTCCTCGTCGACGTTCTCCCTATGTTCCTCGCTTGCCTCGTTAATGCCTCAGCGCTGTCGCTCACTCACGTTTCAATACGTCGGGACGAAACACCACTCTCAGTTGTTCGTTCAAAAACAGGATTACGAGCATTCTCTTATCGGGTCTTCTATCTTTTCCTTGCTACGTTGTCTTACCCCTCCTCCTCCTTTTCCTCCTTCCGTTTCTCCTTCCAAATCTGTTCCTGTGTCACCCCTAACACCTCACCTCCAATCCATCTCTCTCGATCTCCACTCCTGCACCACCCCTTCCCTCTTCACCTACTACAAATTCCACTCGAGCTGTTTCCCTCCCCAAATCTCTTCTCTCTCCATCCATTTCCATTACCCTTCTTCCATCTCTCCGTCTACAATCGAACAAGAGTTCCTCCTCGATTTGAGTTTGACTGGGGTTAGGAAGGGTTGTTTGGAAGGAGTGAACGAGTTGAGGTTGTTTGGATGTAGTGTGGGTGTGGTTAGGGATATGGTTAATGCTTGTCCTGCTATCTCTAGACTCGAGACGTATTCTATTCCCGGGTCCGAGTCCGCGTCCGCGCCCGGGTCGGCATCTTCGTCCTCCTCCTCACCCCATCCCCAAATCAAACCAAAATACACCTCCGACCTCCCACTCCACCTCATCCCAACCCGTCTCATCCAGGCCCATCAACACGCTATCGCGAAAATTCAACAAACTCAACTCGAAATTAAACTCGAAGCTAGAGAGATTCAGAGAGAGAAGTGGAGGAGAGTTGGGGATGCCGGCGAGGGGTGGGAGGAGGTTGTTCGGGCTTTGGGTTTGTTGTCTTCGTCCTCGTTCAATGGGGATAAGGTTGGGAAAGGGAAGAAGGGGTATAAAGAGAGGATACTGGCGAGGATGATGGGAGGGAAATCGAAGAAGGTTTTGTTACCCCGACCTGGACCCGATATGACGGATGATTTGAGAGCGAGGTTGGGAGAAGTTGAAGAGAAGCTCGTTCGTTCGCTTTCGCGGATGGAGGAGTCGTCGGAGTCGGATTTAGATGTATCAGAGAGGGCCGGTACGGCTGAGTCGTCGACAAGGGATCATCACGGTGGAGATCGAAGCAGTAGAAGCGAAAAACGAAGACAAAAAATAACCGATTTGAGACTCGAAAAAGTGTTTTTGGAGAAATGGCTTTGGGCGATTGAGAAAGGGGAAAACAGGAAGGCAGAAAGGAAATTAGGGATGATGGGGAGGGGGTTGAGAAGGTACGTTGTTTTTATTTTTATTTTTATTTTGGACCCAAAAACTGATATATTGATCCTCTCGTACTAGGATTATAACGAGGATGAACGTTTCCTCTGGGTTCAGACTTTGGACTCGATAAAGCTATCATGGCGGTATGGACTAAGTGATCCGACGAGCCCAAGCTCGATTTTCAGTCTAGTTACTTGTTCTTTCTGCTAGTAACTCGGCGCTCAGTTTACTCTCACCCCCAGTTCCCCAGCATCCTTTACCCTAACTTTTCAATTCACCTCGCCAAATTTGACCTTTATATACTTGTTCCTTTGAACGTTCTTGATTCTTTCGTGTATCCATCCATTCTCTCTTCCTCTTTTCTTTTTCTCTTTTCTGTTCGTTTCGTTCAACTCACTCGCCGACTCCTTTTTTCTTCTTCGAAATCCCTACTGCTTTGCGATTATCTTGGCACTCGTCCTAAACAAAAAATCCTTTAAATCCGTGGTATACTTATACTTAGCCGCCCAAAAAAACCTTCCTTTTTTGCATGGTCGTCAAAATCAGGATCTCTGAAATGTTTTCTTTTACTTGACTTACACATATGGCACTACATACATGTATCCCTACTTTTCTGTTTCTTTTCCTGTCCCTTTCTCCCTTTTTTTGTTTCCGGTCTCTCGGTTTTTTGCTTCTGTCCTTCTTCCTCTCGCATATTGCACAGTATCCCTAACCATTCCAGCCTATCTCGTGCTCATTATCTGTATCCATAGTACATATATGAATCAAACTCATTGACATATTCAAAAAAGTTAGTTTAAGTTTTTGTGGTCCCCAAGGTAAGTAGGAAACATTCAATCATTTTGACGGTGATGATTATTGGATATATGTATTAAGGTACTGTTGAGAAACTCTTTAACGAGCTTCAAAATCAACAAAACGAGAATTTCCTGGGCAATGGCCACCTCAATTGAAGACTTGACCTTGTGAGGAGGGGGCCTGCACTTTCATGTTGAGTAAAAGCTGGGCATGCACGCGTCTTACACTTAAGCTCAATGTCTCGACGAACGACGACACTGAACGCTCTCAAAAATTCGCTTCTCCTTCCACTAATTCCGTTTTTTTTTTGACAAATGAGCGGCCTAAGATCACCGAGATCCGTCGCTTTCGCGCTTCTTTTAGATGTTCTCCCGTTGACTCCAGTCGAATGTATGTATAAATTTATGTTTCCCTTTTTGCTTTGGCTGACTGAGCTCTCCGAGTCTTCTCGTTCGTATAGAAGGTCCCCCACTGGCAGATGTAATTGTTTAAAAGTCGTCCTGAAAAAAAGCTTCACTTCATGCTCTCAAAAAGTCAGACTATGTAATCAAAGCATAGAGGTGATTCCAAAAGCCTACAAGAGACTTGAGCGATTGGGCCCCTTAGGATCCATAATCTGACCACAGCGTACTATATTCAGAGGGGCCAAAATGGTGGGAATTTTAGTGGTTTTACTGATCGTTTGCGTAATATTAATCTAATACTTGAATGGTTTGCGGGTCTGACGACCGGGGAGTAAGTAGCTCGTTGTTCAATGTTGCGCGCCTGCTGAGCCACAAAATACAGAGTTTGTTTTTCATGCAGGATTCTTCCCATGCTATGATTGCATGCCATCGAGTGAGCCGAATACTAGTTCGAATGAAAACAGAGAAGTGGCTGGAAATCCTGGAGCCCAAGCGATGGTTAATAGTCAGTCAGGAGGGTCTAGACCGCAGTCTAAGAACTTACATCATCCGTGGCTGTGCAGGCCTCTTTGTCTCTTCCTTCGTCGTCCTCCTTCAAACTCAAGGATTGCCCAGTTTTTACGCGTTTCCACGCTCAAAATTATAAGATTTTCCAGTAATGGCTCCTCTCAACGTTGCAGGGGTGTTTTTGATGTCATCGGTTAGAGTCGACGTGGCTGGAAGGTGATGTCAGATCTGTGAAGTAGGGGTAAAGGAGCAAAGACCAGAATCAAAACGGGTGTCACGGCCCTTTTGTCTGAAACATACCTTGAGGAATGATAAAGAGCTCGAAATTTTTCTCCTTTAGAGTTCGTCCTTTCCCTATTATTTCACCCTCATCGTTCTCAAAGGCTATGTCTGTTTTACCTTTAGATTCTCTTCATTCTCTCCAGTTTCCTACCGAGATCCTTGAAAAGATCATCAACGAATATTGGGCACTCCCTCTCTCTACTCGAGAACGCATCTCTTTCATGCGTGATTCTATGCTGGTTAATTCTACTTGGATGAGTCTTTACATGCGTGCATCATGTACCGACGTACACATTCCCAACTCTCGCTACGCCTTCAAACTTATCAGCATCTTCCAAGGCGGCTCGACCATCTACAACACGCTCGCACCTGACCTCCACGACACCTTGTGTCGCTCCATCACTTTCCGTAGGGACTTCAAAAGCGGTCCTATCGAAATTTCCATGTATACGATCACCCGATTCCTCTCCAAAACCCCTCAAGGCATCAACCGTCTCCCTTACCTGCGAAGATTCTCTTTCGAACTCGTCGACCAAACCCTCAACGCCGTCTTCCCTATTAACAACATCATCCCTATTCACTTCCCTTCCAATGTCACCACTCTCGAAGTGCTCTTTTACTATTTACCTTCCACCTTGTCCTGGCACCAATCCATGAAAGAGGCCCTGCTCAATGTCATGCCGTCGAGGCTCACCGGCGGGTCCCTACCTTGTATTCATACATTACGTGTCTACGGAGCTGGCGCCGGTGCTATGAGGGACCTCGTCAGGGCTTGCACCCACCTTCGCGTCTACGACTCTGATGTCAGCATCCTAGAGCTCCCCAAGAGACTCCAGCTCGGGATGCAGCGAAACAGTTTCAGGGGCACGTCCGAAGAAGCGTTGGAAGATCTTCGTACCTATCAGGCCCGGATAGCAGCTCAGGCGGCATTGGATGATATCATCAACATGAAGATCAAGATGCTGCGACGCTTTAGCATTTATATGGACGAGGAAGTGTTGGAAGCCGCCGGCGCCTATCAAGCTGACGGGGTATCCGGGGTTTTGATCGATTTGCACAGCGAGCTGGCGGACTTGTTGAAAAAGGAAAAGCGGGATCGCATCGACGTGCTCGCGATGATGTTTATGCGGAAGGCAATTAAGGTCTCTGAGAAGGTCATTTGGACTTTCAGTGAGTTTGAAAAGACAGGTCTCGTTGGGTAAGTTGAAGCTTGTCTTTCTTTTCTTCCCTGGCTTGGTAAATAACAAGACTGGATGCATTTCTATTTCTTTAGATTGTATGCGTATTCGGAAAAGAAGAAAACCGATGAGGAAATCCAACCAAGACTTGTCACATACGATATCGAAATCAGTCCCCGTAAACCGAGCACGTCTCACGTCAACAAGAATAATGACTCACGCGCACGTATCCAGTCGTCTCACGTCAATATCAGTGTTGATGATGATGACGGTGAAGAAGGATACACCACTGCCGAGGAAGGTCATTCATATAGCGAGCATGACGATCATAACGATCATAACGACAATGGGGTGAACGTAGCAAAGAAGCGCGTCGGAGTCGACGGCTCCGCGTCTGCTTACAATAATGGTCATGGTTCCCTCGTGGAACTGGACACGGCGAGCGCGACGCCACGGAAATCGTGGATCAGGAAGACGGCGAGCCGAGTGATGTGCAAGGTTGGTGAGATACGGTCTGATACGAAATCGAAATCACTGTTCAAGGGTGGCGGGTCGAGGGGGCGGTCTTGTTGACTGAATTGGGTGATTTTGAGGTTAGAATTAGGTGTTGAGATGACGCGGGCACAAAAGATCAAATGAAGGGGCCCGGAAATTTTTTCTTTCTTCGGCGTCGGTTTCGGATTCTGGGTCGTTACTCGTGCTGAGAGGTTCTACTCGACAAACTTGCACTAATTATTAGTCTACCTCCCATTCCTGGAAAGGAATGGTTCTAATTTCGACAGTTTGGACATCATCTCATTATTATATATTGTACTGCGATGCGTATGTGTGCCTCAGTCGATGTTAATACAGGTCATTAGATGAATGAAAACTTACCAATAAGTCAAGACTTGGCAAGTGCAGCAGTAGAATTTGCAACTTGAAGTTGAAGAGGCTTGCTAAAAACTCCTGCGCTGCTTGAAGTGAGTGGAGTAGCTACCGTAGGTGAGTAATTCGTGTGAAGCAGGGGCCCCCGGCTATCTAAATTAACCTTCGATCATCGATAATCATAAAATGCCAATGATCCAACTTTTAAAGCATGAACTTGAAGCCTTATATAAGATGCGAGTACAAGAAAAATGCGGCTGGTCTGTACAGGCGGAACGCTGAGACCGCTTATGTACTACATCACTAGAACCCCCAAACCCTTATCTTCGGATAATCAGTCCTACCATCCGGCATAAGGACTTGTCATAGTTGCTACAACAGACCATGCAATATATTGGACTTTTGGTAAATGTTCCTTTTTAAGCGCTTGGGCTTCTAAGAATCCATAATCTTTTTATTTCTTTAGATGATTAGATTGCATGCGTATTCGAAAAAAAGAATGAAATCGATGTAGGAAATCCAACCACAAGACTTCAGTGCCACATACGATATTGAAATCAGTCCCGTAAACCGAGCACGTCTCACGTCAACAAGAGTTAATGACTCACGTTAATATCAGTGTTTACGAGGCCGGAGTTTACGAAGGACTCGTCCTTACTAAACTTGAGCTCGCAGCAGCTGTGTTGAGTTCGTGTGCATTTGGATCGGAAGATTCCGCTCAGACTCGGGCCGCATTACAGCTTCAAAACCCGGCCTCGTATATGCGATGGCCCACTTCAACTTCATGACGATGACGGTGAAGAAGGCTACGCCACTGCCGAGGAAGGTCATTCATATAGCGAGCATGACGATCACGATAGTTTGTGATTCTGTTCATTCGAGGCATTAATCCACAAAGCATAAAGTTGAAGTTCCATAAACACATTCTCATAACGGTTTCATCATAGGATTGGTTCTTTAAAGGGCAAACACAAAGGTGTTCATTGCCTCCAAAAAAGATAACTGGGAACCAGTACTAAGTACATGCTTCTTGACAGAATGAATGTCCTACTAGCTTCGGAGTAAGTTCGTGATTCGGCTCGGAAAGTCCCTACAAGCGGCTGCCATGCGTGGGGGGACGGCCTCGTCCTGTAGCACTGTATCTTAACACATGACTGCGCACACCTGGCGGGTCCTGAAGGGGCCACTTGACGTGTATCTATCTATCTATAGCTACTAACAACAACAATGAGATGAATGTAGCAAAGAAGTGTGTCGGAGTCGGCGGCTCCGTGTCTGCTTCCAATGGTTCCCTCATGGAATTGGACACAGCGAGCGCGACGTTACGAAAACCGTGGATCAGGAAGACGGCACGCGGAGTGGAGTGGCCCGCCCGCCCGCGGCCCACTGATGTTCGAGGTTGGTGGGATTCGGTCTGATATGACATTGGAATCATTGTTCAAGGGTGACAGGTAAAATCGAAGGGGCGACCTTGTTAACTGAATTGGGTGATGTTAAGACGACGTGGGCACATAAGGTCAAATGAAGGGGCCGAGAAAATTTTGCTTTTCTCGGCTTTGATTTCGGATTCTGGGTCGTTACTCGTGCTGACGGGTTTTACTTGACAAACTTACTCTGAAGATGGTGACTAATTATTAGGACATTATGGATCTCCCATTTCTGGAAAAGAATTTCAATGGTTCAAGTTGGGCATCATCTTATCAGACCTACGGTGTTTCAGAAGTACTGTTAAAGTTCTGGCCTAATTTTGTACAGGGGGATGTAGCCTTAGGTATCTGCGAACGTACAATGGCTCTACATGGTCCTCTCATGATATCGTGACAGTTTTTAGTTCATATCTGTACGCTTTAATCCTACGCTATTGGCTTGCTGTTTTAGCCCTAGGGCTGCGCGGGGATGTGTTTAAGAGCCAGATGTGTTTAAGAGCCAGATTTGTTTAAGAGCCAGATTCCTTACGGGTGAGTTGTATATTTTCTGTCTATCTGTTAAGAATTTCCCGCTGTACATTGCAGAATATAGTGACTGGTTGACGATTGTGATAGATAAACCATCATGTGTTAAAACTGAAAGACCAGCAGTCATCATATGACAAACTGGGTACTATGAACAGGTCTTGAGTTGGAGTTTGCTGCATTGTCTGCAGGTCATGATAAATGAGTAGTTTACATGAGACAAAGTAGGACTGTTCTTACCAACAAATAGCACTGCAATGGAGACAATCAGGTGGGTCACAACAGATGCATTGAGTTGAGCCACCGACCTGGCGTCGGTTCACTAGGCAAGTATTTGAGTTCTCCTATACCGCAGTCGAATCGATTAGGGATACAGAACTTACCCCCAATACCCGTAGAAGTGCCACCATCTGTAAAAGCCTGAGTGCTCTGGACTGAGGCAAACGCCAAGACGAGAAGTACAAGGAGAAACTTGATATCTTTCAACATGCTGTTGGCACCATTCTGAAACTGCTGCATCTCCCTTAAGTATTGCTGAGATTGAGTGATGAAAAAAATAAAAATTCACCATTCCCCTCATGCGAGTCATTGGATGGAAATATTTGCAATTAATGACCTAAGTCCGGGATACGATCAGCGCAACCAGTGATATCTCCGGCTAGCTGAGGTTTTTTGCAGCATCTGCGGTTTAGGGACGGCCCCACATAAACCAAAATCTTGTCCATTTTCAAATTTCGCTTGCCCGGCTATCAATACATCCGACATTAATTGCAGACCTTCGTGCAAATAATCCTTAAGTAGGTAATCAGACGGGTTTGAAGGTGGATCAAATGTACGGATAAGTATCAGAGATGAACATCTATACTTGAGACTCAGTGTTCATGGCTATGTCAAGCCTGCATCAAAAAGGCGTCGACAAGAGAATATTTCCTAATAGGCTATAGTGAAGTATCTGAATCATACACGGAAAGACTTAGGCAACTAGGTAACCTGGTTGATACATAATACTCCACCAAGATATGGGCCGCATGCGCGGACAGTGCGATGATATCTGAGTCACTGATAAGATGCGATTTCAAAAATTTGTACTAAAAAGTTGAAAAGAGAATCACGAAACCGTATGATAACTCACACCTTATACACTTTTGATGATTATGAATGATTGAAATTACCTGCTAAAAGCCTTATAAAGTTAGTATTTATGGAGGCTTGGGTAGTTACAACTCTGGTATCACATACTAACAATGGCACTTCTTGACTCTCTGACTTATCTAATATACTTATATCTCTTTCAATCTCTGTTTCATACATTGACACATCCAGTGATATCTAGTTCAGAAAAAACAAACAATACATACACTCCTCCAATCAAGTTTTCTTATCGCGTGAATCTAATAGTGTACTCGACAACGCATTTATGTGGGCTATCCAAAATCAGATTTGTATCTTCAAAGTTCCGCAGCCGTGCAGCCCTACAAAGTGAAGGATGAAGCGGTTGATGGTGGCAGTGAATTATTCTTGTCCACATGATAGTTTTGCGATTGATTGATGCGCATTCCAGATTTGAGAATCTCTATTTTGACTTCAACAGCAACTTACCAGCTGGTTACATGATGAGGTCGATAGGAATGACGATCTTTAGCTTTTTCTCGACGTTGATTGTGGTAATGCTTCTCACGAAATACACCCGAGGACCAAGTTGAGCTATCAACTGAGTACAATACTCACGAGAGTTATTAAAAACAATATAATTTGCGGAGGTACAACTTTTGTTCTCAGAGGATACGAAATATAGACCCACACCCAATTAAAAAAAGTAAGAATCATTTCAGTTCAAATAACTTGTCGGCCTCATCGGACCAGCCACGAAATCAGTTCAACTGTTTCCTTGTTATATTCTTCTGGATCCCTCCGACTCAATGTATATACTCATATCCGGTTATTCCTACGCTTAACGATGGGTAAGAATGAAAAGTGTTCAACTGACACTGACCATTTCCCTTCTCTTTCTACACCTATAGGGCAGGACATGCTGTGAACTATTAAAAAGTAGTACTTCCCCACCCAACGACATAATACACCACCTCTTCCTCATCTTCTTTCCCCGAATTGGCATTACATAACATTGCGTCTTTGGATAGAATGACCAGATCCAAATCGGATCGTTTTGCATGGGACTTGTAGACCGAGCAGATGAAGTAGATAGAGGGGCACCCAATCCACAATCCGATTGAGAGCTAGGCTGAGAGCCAGGACTACCATCAAACCTGAAAACTTGCTCTATACTTGCACTCTTCCCTGCGAAAGATTTCCGAAGAGGAATGACCAGATGAAATTTTGGTCGATCCTCATCATATTTCGTCGGATCAGCGTGGAGAGGCTCGTGGATGGTATCTGCGCCGAACACGAGATCAAAGGTACCGAGGTCTGGATAGGCAGTGGATAGCGGTGCAGGAGACGTTGTCTCTTCCACAGTCTGCCCAAAGGAAGAGAAAGTTGGCCAGTCTAGCACCCTTATCGTTACACTTACACGAGTCGAAGCTGATGAGGTAGGAGATGATGTAAAATTTCAGACAACAGTGAAGACGGTTAAGTGACGTTTCTGCGACCTCTCCTGTGACCAAGCCCGTCCCCACGCCCAATCCTCGAATTCTAAAAAGGTCTTGCCGTTCGTGGTTCGCTCCTCGTATGCATCCTGGTAACCATCGGGGAAGGCACTTATCTGGCCCATTAGCAATCTCTTCTGTTACAAGGCCGAATTTATGAGCACTCGTCTTTACTAACTCCAGTCTGTTAGCCGGTCGTGTGTTAGCCCATTTGATATCTCAACTCTCCGCGCTGCCGCACGTGCCGGTTAAATGACATGCCCGAGATGCCCGAGAATCGGTGAAGATTTCGTTGTCCTCCGCTTTGAGAGACTGCAAAAAAAAATAATTGAACTTAGAAGAATCACGATAAGTAGTGCAAATTTTATGAGTCTTGTCAGTATAAGTTTATAAGATTACTGAGTCAGAGAAGTAAGTCTGGATGTCAATTTTTCGATTGTTTGCGAGATAAGTATCCAGGATTTCATATGACATGTGTAATTGACTCTCTGTTTTTACAGTTTGGCTTTGTATTTGCCATCATGATGCGCAGCAATGGCCCACATCTTAATATACGTGGACTTGGGGGATTGGGCCTTGAAGGTGCACAGGAGAATGAGGGACGAAAGGAATACAGGGAAGAAACCGAGAAAAGTTGATGCGCAAAGAGGAGTTGATGTTGAACAGATGGTTGTCCGAATCGTTACTGTGAGACAAAGGCGGTTGGATCGGAAGAAAGCCGGATATTGACACGTGATCCATGTGTCATGCGATACATATACTTACTAGTACTTACCTCCGACTCGGAAGAGCGTGCGCATAGTTTTTTTCTCAACTTAACACTCGAAATATATAGATAGTTTTCGATTGAAAAAAATAACCAAAAAGTGTCGATGAACACTCGAGTGGAATCCTTTATTTCAATTTGGAATGGATTCACGACAGTTAAATTTTACTTAGTACTTAACTTCCTTACTCTTTTCCAGCAGTTCTCATTTTTCCGATAGCTACGAGAGTCTAAAAATTCAACGGCATCTTGAACTCGATCTCCAGTGCAATTGTGAACCTCTGACTCATGATCTTATTCAGTTATTCAATCTCCTTTGAAATTTTGTAACATACTTTTTTGATTTCTTCAAGTTCTTAATAAATTTCCTTCAATGGTGACCTATATTGTCTCCGTCTCACTCTATTGTGGAAGTTCAACAACATACTACTGAAAATCTTATGGAACATATACCCCAATAAATCTTATGTTCAGTGAAAGCGAACTGCTTGGAACTTGGAGTAAAATTGACACTACACAGGAATTACAAATGCCAGGCACCATCTCTCGCCTTCAGTCAACAATAAAAAATTGCTAGAAAGAGGAATAGACGTAAGATGCAATGTATGACTTGAAACGGAAGGGAGCTCCGCAAAGTGGATTGATGAAAATCTCAGGTCATGGAATGACGTACTTAACTAGCACTTTGAATAACTCAAGTGCACAAAATCGGGTTGTTCAGTGAAAATTTGTAGCCACCTACTGAAAAACCCTATCCAGTTCTAAAAATGGAAACTGGGGGTTCATCAATCAAATGGAACGATCTCTGTGCAACACAGTGGGCCAGACATAAAAAGGGAAAATTGCTCAGTGTTGACATTTTGAAAAGTGATTCAAGATCGCTCCGACAAATTTGAGATCTGTTTACGATTCAAAACTCTTATGCAGCTAAAAGAAAGGAACGAATAATATATAGATAGGTACACACTATACAAACACAGAAAAATCTGAAATTACGATCACACTAGCCCCCCCTTCCATGAACCTACACCTCTCACAACACCCAGCGCAAGTGCCCTTGCTATCCCTTGACTTTTTTTCAAAAAAAGAGGCAAAATCAAACCTCAAACCTGTTGGGTATGGTGAGATTGCATGGTGCCCATGTTATTAGTATGCGACATCAATGCTTCTTTCGAGTCGTACACATTCATGTCGTACACAGAGGAGAACCAGACTCGTGAATTTCCGTGACTGGCAGCTGTGATGGAGATGATGAGAAGGAAAACCCAGTAGAACATCACTAAAAAAGAAAAAGACAGTGTAAGTGAGCAAAGAGGATGAATGAAAGGTAGATCGATAGATAGGATAGAAGAAGAGTCAAGACTCACAGATGATCCAGCCTAGGAAACCAAAAGCAGCAACAGCCTGGGTCTCTCTGCAAGCTGCAGTCTCATCTTTGAATAAGAAAAAAGAATTTAATGGTTAGTTTCATTTGACTGAATAGCTGGCACAATGACTATAAGGAAAAAACTCACCCGCTACCAATCCCAGTCGTTCGATTTCAGCGACTTGATGCAGACGGTCACACCCTAATGAGAAAACCGTGAGATTGAAAAACTGAACCGTTTCTGCCCCAGTGGCTAGCCAAAGGACCCATAGGATTCCTTTATAGTGTCAAAGGAGAAAAGCAGAAAAAGGACAATTGATTTGAATGTCTTGTCAGTCAATCCGCATCAGTAAGGAAAGAGGACTTGATTCAACTGACCAAGCCATGTCAATTCAACCACTACCATCGATGTGAAAGCGCCTTTACGAGTCAGATCCACGCCGACCCTGTATGGACGTGTGCAATATGTAGTAGTAACACCGATTTTTTTTTGCTCAGCAAATATATCAAACACAAAAGAAAAAAAAAAGTCGCAAAAAGCCAACTTGAAAAGCCACAAACTTACATCAACGGTACTGTAGCAATTGTGATTGCACCAGTTGCGATACCCAAGCCTTCGAATGCAAAGATGCGATGGAAAGGTGCTGCTTGTTCACTCTTGCTGGTCAAATGAGCGCTGAGGCCGAGGACGACGAGAGCGCAGAGGATGAGGGCAACTGTCATTACAAACCCAGAAAGAAAAATAGAGAAGTTCGATGGATCAATTCAGGATAGATAGTGAGTCATGAGGAGAGGAAATTGTACCTAAAGCTCCAAGTCGAAAAGTAGAAGCAAAAGCCATAGTGGATTGGACTTTGCACTGGTGGAACTGACAGTGAGTGAGGAAGTTAAAAATGCAGATGGGAGGGGGCCTGCCCTGATATGTCAGTGCACTCGATAGACAGTTCGGGTTGATATTTATAAGGTTCTTGACTCTGTAGGCTGTACTTATTACTACTGTATCATTTTGATCAAGTGTTCAGTGGGTGTGAAGAAGTAAAGATCAAATCCAGAATCTTTAATCTATTGAATGAAATAAACACTTACGCTCAATATGATTGAGGTTCAGGGACCTAGGCAAGTCAGCACTCAAAGATGGAGGAGCGCTTTGGACCAGGGCAAATACCAAGATGAGGGACAAAAAGGAAACAAGAAAGTTTTTCGACATATGATGTTCAAGTGTTGCGCTTTTTAGATGGGGACAACGTCCACTTCCAGTGCCAGTATAAATATTCCTTTCGTCGTTGTAAAAAAAAAGGCCAACTACTGCGACCCACATTCATTTCGTAAAGCCCAATATAGCCATAGCAAAAAGCCCCCGTATATGGACATCCGTGGTTAAGTCCTTGTGGATACATCAGGCGAAACCTCTCCCGACGACGACGTTTTTTGCAATGAGGTAAAGTAGGGTGAGGCGTGGATGTGGGATTTGGATTCTGAAAGGTAACCGGGAGTAATAGAGACCTTGCGCAGAGCCAACCGTTGCCAACCGTTGCGCAGCCGATGCGCAGATTTGGCTGAATATGACGTCAATTTCCAATTCAAATCTGCGCAACGGTTGGCGACGGTTGGCTACGGTTGGCTAAGCGCAAGGTCTCTAATATTCACACTCAATACTTGGTATCCGCTGCCCATCAAGGCTTGGAGCTCAGCAGAATACAAGATAAAAAAATAAATGTTGATGCTAACAGCATAGACATTCCGCAATTTGATACCGACTCGTGATCCACTGCATCAATGCGGCGCATTGCGAAGAAACCACCCATGATGTGTATCAGCCTGTGATTGCAAGGAGATAAAGTGAACTTAGCAGCCCGCTAGTATTGCTCGCTCTTCGAAACCGTGGGACCTGAGCTACCCAGATAAAGATATTGGACAGATCCTATCATCCCACTTGGCCCCGTATCAGGACTAGAAGCAACGGGAAGTCGATCACAAGGGAAAACCATTTCGTTATCATCAGAAAGAGTTACTCAAGACTCCAACTCGGACGCATTATATACACCTGTTCAATGTCTTATATTTGAGCTTTGGTCATAGGATTGTTTACAGCTATTCAAATAATTGGATTTGGTTGTGTCAAAAAATTATTCATATTTTTTGCTTATATACCCTGAAAGTTGGAGCTCTTCCCCCTTCAAGGTCTCCATTTAAATCACCATGGATCGCACAGATGCCCTTCGACTCTTCACCCAACAAGCTCTAACCATTTGGACTGTGTGTAAAGTTTAGCCTGCGTCACAATGTGATAATTGTGTTAACTCTTTCATGTTCTCGTGCTCATCTTGGCTTCAGATTGAGTCGGTTTTCTATGGTCAGTTTAAAACATAATATTTGCCTTTACGGAAATGAAATCCCTTTCTTTTCTTCCTCATGTCGCAGGCTGCTATGCTGTTCTATTTGGGATTGCTGTCAGTATTTTTCTCCGTAGACAGAAGCTGCCTATTAGGGCACCCCGCTGGTATCCCTGGGCCTTAGTTATCCTGTTCGTCCTCAGTACTATCGTTACGATTGCCGATCTAGTCAGTAACGCTTTAGAGTTCTATGAGGGCTTCGAACTGGGTGGAATCTCAAAGTCCATGACAACACAAGATATGCAAATTTTGGATCTGAAACTTGGGTACGTGAAGGGCAATAGTATTCACTCGTTCTGTAAGGTTGCTGACGCAGAGTGCATGAGTATAGGTTCATTACTAAAATTGGTTACCTGCTGGCAAAGTAAGTATCCTGCTAACACCGATATGTCGACTATGTCTAATTGTAAACCCTAGCATTGTTGGAGATTCTATACTTGTAGGTTGTTGGCCTTGGATATACAACCTGACTCTTATGCTAATAACAACAGATTCACCGATGCTATGTTGTCTGGAGCTCTTCCTGGACAGTAATCATAGCTCCTATAGTCATCTCCATTACAAGCAATTGTAAGCATATTTCATAGTTTGGCTTACCAGATTCGTCCTTGAAATTAAATTCTAAAAATTAATTTCAAGGTATCGGGTTTGCTGCTATAATCATGACAATCGTAATAGCTTTTGGTGGCCTTCAAAGGAGCCAGATATTATCCCTGACAGGACACGCAGACAAAATGTTATTTGCGTTCATGTCTTTGAACGTCATTAATAATGTACTGCTCACTGGACTCATTGGTACATACTGTTTCTCCTTCTCTTTGAAATTGCCTCATTTCTCTATGAAACAGCCGGGAAAATCTGGTCAATTATGAATGCAGTTGACAAGATCATGTCTCAGAATCAAAGGGGACCCAAGCTAGGAAAACGCTACCAGCCAACCGTGGCTTTAGTGTAAGTTTGCTAATCTACTGGGCTTTGTACGTTGTTCAAGGTCCATTCAACTGTCTATCCATTTTAGGTTGGAGTCAGGAGTTTTGTATCCTATTTCCGTCTTGATCTTTGAAATTCTATCCAGGAGAGTCTCCCCAATTCCAAGTCTATATCAGGTGATGACCCAGCTAGCTGTAAGCTCAAGTTTATCCAGTTATCCGGTGATATGCTTAAACCAAACTCTCCAGGGAATAGCGCCAACTCTAATCATCGTTCGGGTCGGATTGGGTGTTAGTGTCAACAGTGTTAACGATAGCGTCACCTCACTCCGTAATGCCAGTGAATCGGGCAGCAGGAGTCGTTTGGCAACAGTAAACATCGCAGATAATGTCGAAAGTCTGATGGCTGGTAGCAAAGAAAAGTTTTAAGATCTTTTTTCTCGCTCAATGTTGTCTATTTACAGTAGTGTTACTACTCGTTGGGTCATTGTGACGCATTTCATTCTTGACACCGGTTCCTAGCTGCTAGTAGGTTTTGTTGGCACTATGTCAGATTCCTTCCTACCAAAAATCTGTAATATTGCAAATTACATTGATTTAGTAAAAGGTATCAGAGAATAGTTAGACTTGAATCAGCTGCCCTGTGGGAGATATGATACAGCTTCTCTACTTATTAGTCAAACAAAATAACATGTACTCAACTTTTGATTGCATTCAAGTATTATTATTTTGAGGTCACATGCAGTGTTCTAGAGATGAGTTTAAGATATGGAGTATTTTGTAGACTTTTCTGCCCTCAAATTTGGGAGGGATAAGTAAAGGGATAATAGACTGTAAGTATCTGCAATGGGAAATTTGGCTGTTTTTTGTTGGTTCAAAATGGTCTGTTTTCTACTAGGCTCCACCTGGCCCCAATATCTCTGAAATGTTGATGACACATCACGACACACTCACAAGCTGTCCATGTCTCCTCCTAGCATGTCCATTGAAGGCCTATAATGGAAACAGCAAGAAATTGTCAGCTTGGGAGTAGTGGTTGAGATACCAGATTGGTCATTAAAAGATCATGGTACATTTTCAAAGGTGACGGTGTGAGCTCTGTAGTGTATGCAAGTCTTAGCAAGATGTCTGGTCAAAAAGGCAGGCCGGGTCACTGGCTATTGACAGATCCTACAAGTGATGGCATCACAATTTCTTTCATGTCTGGCTTGCTGCTTACTTTGAATGGACATTTTCTACTAGCCCCACTTCCATTTTTATGAGTGTACTGTACTATTACGACCTGATGTTCAGCGGGTGTGACCTGTGACACCAAAACTTCGCCGTTCATCCAGTTCAGAACCTTTTTGAGTGCGTGACAGCACCTGAACTAAGGTCAAAAATATATAAATTTGGACTCAAGACCCATTGAAATCATCTATAAATAACAGAAATGCGCCGCAGGCACTAAAAATTTAAGTTTTCCCTAAAATTTGCTCGAAAATTTGCATGTCAAAATGGTTCGGAGGCCATTGTGACTGGTGACAGGTTTCAAAAAGTCGAAGTCCAGCAGAGGGGTGTGATGTTAATACGCCGTGCGAAAATTCTCGCATTTTAAGTATCAATATTGCGACTACGAGTGCCGATATTGTATCTTATAAGGGGAATATGAGGACTGTAGTGAGCCCTGAGCTGTCAGTCAAAGTGCGATATAGTTACTAAAGCTAGATATGGTGAAATGACTGCGGATTATTATTGATTCAAAGTTATTATGGCCTATGCTAGTCTCGAGATTGTAAAAACCTTTGATAATGACTTGGGACTGATGTTGGTAACTGCCGATATCGGAAGGAACGGCATATCGGACACTCGACTTGTATATATTGTCACGATCCTAAGGGAAGGGGAAATGTTACGAATGGGAATCAAACCTTTGGCTTGATGCCGAGTTGCCACAAAAGTGCGCCACATAACGATCTACTTACTGATCACAGACTACGTCTGGGCTAGGAGTAACTATGCAAATTGTGATCGATGGAAATCTAGAAGGACCGATCGTGGAAGGTGTATAATAACCGCCTACCCATGTAAAACATCCACTAGATTGGCAATGATTGACGACATAAAGGGTACAACGAAGTTGCCACCTTGATCGAGGGGGTAAAAGCTGTAGATATTGGAGTCTAGAATGGATCAATGTCTTACTGATACACTGCTGAGATTGAGAATATCATAACTCGGACGCAAAGCTGTAGAACGGGTGACCGCAAGTTCCGATATCGTGACCCAAAGAATCAAATGTAAAGAATGGTTGAACGGTTGCAATCGAGTATGATCAACTACAATGTAGAGAGTGAATATTCTGAAACAATGTAATATTATACACGGACTGAGTACTATATCGAGTAGGACTATACCCAGTTTTGGTACTAGAGCATGGACAAAGACATTTAAATAGTTTCTTTTATTATATTTTGTCAGACTCTCAAGTTTAATAGTTCTTATTTACAGTAGTATAAATAGGGTTCAGGATTGGCGTTGAAAGGGCAGATTAGTACTGAGGACATGCAGCTGTGATTTTGGTCATTCCCGGGGATATAAGTATCCTGCTTGATCAGACCAGTTGTAGTTCCAAGAACGTCTAAACCTAAAAATCGCATTCAAAGTCTGTTACCTTTGGGTTCAGCACCCTATATTGATTGAACAAATTGTGTTATTTGACTTTTGATTGACTTGTGTTGTTATTTGACCATTGCCATTGTGATCTTGTTATTTGACATTTGTTTGACCCATATTGTGTTGCATTGAACTTGACCAATTGACCTATTGATTGCCTATATTTGAACCCCACATCCAAACCAATGAAACTTTGAACTTACCTACTACCTATATCGCTACAAAGACCTTGAAGGGTTCTGTCCTTTCAACTCGCATTACAAAACTTGCTAGATCGTATACCTATACAGACTCACTTTGTGGTGTTTGTTTTGGTGTTGTCTAGTCGCACACAGCAGATTAATGTGTGACTGAACATCGGGTCGTAATAGTACAGTAGCATAAATATTTCCTGTTGCAGATACAGTCTAATAAGTTAGACTATATGTATACAAGAAAGAAATGTGAAAAATTGCATTTCTGTCAGCATTGTGAAAATCACTACTAGTAGGATAGTATTTCTTCATAAATGAGCATATATACTATACCATTTCGTTCATTCGGCAGGGTGTGTGACCTGTGATGGGTGGAACCATTTCGGCACTCTGGTAATTCACATTTGGGACCGTGAACTCCTAAGAAATTTCGCATTTCTGAGCATAAATTTCCATTTTGGGTGCTGATTTATTGATTTTTGAAAAATTATTTTTACAATAGACTAATTGTCTCGGTAAGTGACCTAGGTTCAGTGTTAATTCTCTTCCAACTTACCTTCTCCATTTCTGTGCTCTGTACACTATTGACTCTGTGAGTCACTGCTCCGTGCATTTGCCTCCGTGGCCGATCTCTGTGATCATCGCTCCGTGCGCTGGACCTCCGGGCTGTCCACTCCTACTCCGTGCATCTAGGCCTCCGTGGCCCCTACTGCTCCGTGCATCTAGGCCTCCATGGCCCCTACTGCTCCGTACATCTAGGCCTTCACGGCCCCTTACATACATGTATATATATTGTGTAAAATCCAAGACATTCTCACTTGTCATTCTCTCAAACACTCAGGTTGCTTCAGTGACTATTCTATTCTTTTTAGCCATACCGAGTCTCAGCCAAATTTATTCCAGGTGGCGTCGCTGAGATCAGGGCACCACCGTGATTGCCTATATCTGATTCTGATATCTTTGGTCCAGTCATTGCTTCACTATTAGAGGCCTTGTGCAGAGCCAACCGTTGCGCAGCTGATGCGCAGATTTGGCTGGATATGATGTCATTTTTCAATTCAAATCTGCACAACGGTTGGCGACGGTTGGCTAATTGCAAGGCCTCTATTGTTTCTCAATGCAACAGTTAATGCACCGAAAGACGATTAGCAGAGATTTTTTTATGGTCACAGCAAAAAATTTCGGCAGGACCGGATTTTATGGCACAGCCACTGAATGTGAGCCCAGGATTAAGTCCCTAAAGCCCAAGCATTTCATAATGTAATCTTTTTGGCAATTACAAGGCCGACCAAAGGAAGGACTTGTCCTTACTCAATCCCTATCGCTTAGTTGATCAGGGTCAGTTCCATTAGGCATATCATGCATCTTATCTTACAGCTTATGGCCTCGTACCTGCCACGCGCAGTGATAGCCTACTTCTTGATAAAACTGGATTACTTTTGACCAACAGTTCACAAGGTGTTATGTGTTATGCATTGATTCTGTCTGACAGCAGTTTACAGGCCTGAAATGTGTGTTATGGATATGAATGCCAGCACAGCTGGCCACCCAGAAATGTCTTTTTTGAGAACATGTGAGAAAAATGTTATGAATTCAGCTCAAGACCTCATATTATGTGTTATGGTTTTCAAAATGACCCAGTTCAAACTTCAGACCCCCATTGTTATACATTACTGAAATGTTGGTCAAAATAGTACAGTATAATGTATATATGACTCATGAGTGAAGCCCTGTCCCAAATATTCAAAATAAAAATCCCTTCTTAGAGTATAAGAGAAGTTCTCTTGCCTGTCTGACAGTTCATAACTATCTACTCTACCAGCAACACTGTCCTACTAGTATATATGATGATAGACTTGACCCCATCATCAAGTCTCAAGATGGCATTCTTTGTCATGGAGCTTCCCTGTACATAGGAGGCTGATTTGTGTATTTTGATGATTTCTTAAAGATTTGTGGAGGTGAATGGCTATGTGTTTTTGGTAATGTTGTAAGCTGATGAGAATAGAGTGTAAATGGCTGCAGGACCCCTGTCAAAGCAATGAATTTAGCTTGAATAATAGCTTGGTGAAAGCGCTTACCGTTCCATTCCCGGGTGTGCTTCTTTTCCTGCTTCCACAAAAAAAATGCTAGCATGATCATCAAAGCTAATCCTAAAATCCCTAGTGCTATGCCAACAATACCTCCAACACTGAGACTTAGATTTTTTTCTGTGTTGGCAGCTGGTACATCAAGTGAAGGAGTGTTAGAACTACTTTCCATTTGAGTACTGCTTGGGGAATCTAATGAGTCAGGTGGGAACTGAGAGGAAGTAGTTGGGTTCAGGGAGAGCAAGTCAAAATAATCCAACCAGATGGTGTTTGCTGTTTCAACCTGATTCCTGATCAAAAGTGTGTGTGTTGCATTATCAAGAATCGGGGATGAGAAAATGGGTACAAGCTGTTGATATTCAACAATTTGAGCACCATCAAACGTGAGATTGGGCTCATATATGAGCACAAGTTTTCCATCAAGGTACAGATTGAAAATCGGGCTAGGATCTTTGGGATTTTTAGTATCCAACGTCGCAACTATCTTGATTTGTATTCCTGCGTTACAAAAAGGCAATATCAGACCGTGATGACATTACTTTGCATTAAGAGACGTTTGGGACACTCACCGGTGAAAGTAAGCAATGCACTGGAGCCAGATGCATTTACTGCACCATGTGTTGTTGTATTGTATTCATGTGGTATTCCACCTGTCCTCCAATTTCCCTCATAAATAATCTTGGGATCAGTGTCATCGAGTCTGGTCCATGTGCTTGACATCATGAGTAATTGTTGTTCCCCTGGAAGAAACTGATGTAAGTAAATTCAAAGTTTTAAGGTAATGACTGGGGGGTATGGCCGCAAGCGGCGTGGGCCGAACCTTTTTGAGATTAAATTCTGTCCTCCTCGAGTGCTCATTTTATTAAGACCATATCAACATCATTTTCAGTGACAAAGTAAAGCAAATTCATATGTAAGAGAGATAGTAAGGTCAAGAATCAAAAATTATCTAGTAAAAAGGTATGTCTACTGAACCAAATGACGGAAAGTAATCATCAAGTGATGTGTGATGTGAATCCTGATCCCTGTTCTCGTCTGAATCATTTTCATCAAGAAATACCCAACGCCGCTTTTGGAAGGATTTGAAGGGCTAAGAGCAACTGGCGAGGTCCTTTTTAAACGGAGTTATGAGTAAATCTTTCCGTAAGTCAATCAAAAATCCCAACCCAGTTCTCCTTAACAGGCATATGCCTACAAAGCATTGAGTGAACAATGGAATAGATCAGATTGTGAAACTTAATAAAACAAACTCAGTGAGCAGCAATGAGTTGCAGAACAGGGGTGCTTCCAAGAAGATGTGGGTCATGGTGTTTATATATGAGACATGGTGTTGGTGTTGGTTTTGTATCCTTTTTTGCATGGTCAGGTAAACTTCATGTCGGCTTCAACACCCAAGTGAGAAAGGACACTTAAACCTGAGGGATTAGGGTAGCTACTAGCCCTTCCCTGCCAGAAGCGGTGTGAATGACAGAGTAATAAAAATAAGCTTACACCAGTGTTTGGGATGAGAACTGATTGTTTTGTAAAAATACATATGCCGCTAGTCCATTGGGATGTCTCACCCCTGAACTGTTGAAATAGATTTCAAAAGTCGAGCATGGGCACTGGTACAACGAGTATATTCCATTCCGTCCCGCTACATGACAGTGGGAAGCAGGATATTCGGATGTGGAAGCATTTAAAATGACAGTTCAACATTTAGCTACTATGAGATAGGGGCTACGTATCTACTGTTAAGGGCCAAGTACAAACAAATAAAACGAGTTTCTGAGCTCGGCACAAAAGCATGGATTCAAACGTGAACTCGATGTCTTTTGACTTCACAAATGCCTGCAAAATAAAACAAAAGGACAGTCAACAAAAAAGAAATACTTTACCTTGAACTTTGATGGAATTGACGTCGACAGCAAGCATTCGGTTCTCTTCAGAGATGGCCCGGATGGGCTGTGTTGGGATTGACCATTCACATCACATTCCAAAGGATACAAGGTGGCCTAGAGATAATAACATTGAGTGTCAGAAAGAGTAGGCTGAAAAGCAGACGGCATACACTGACATTACGGTAGACACATGATCTGTGTGAAAAGTCTCGGGCTTAAGAATATATTTGGAAGGAGATATTAACATACGGGGATAAGTCTAGAAACAAAACGCATTCTTGTAAGGAGCCAAACCTAAAGGTTCGGCAATGATCGTGTAAATACACACTCAGAGAAAGAAATATTGCAGTAAAGAAAGGTGAGAAAGTACCAGCTGAGACACGACTTGGGGAGCTCAATGGGGGACTTGAGGTGGAACACAGACGAGTGGAGTAAGAATTATAGGGGTGTGTCAGCTCGAAGGTCTGTGTGCGACAACAATGGTGATAGGAAAGTAGAGAAGCAGCCAATTTTTATAATAAGCTACAACTTGAAGGTTACCATATGATTCAATACCTATGCCAACAGAGCACATCAACAATATAGGCGCATCCAGATCTGCATTGTAATGGAACACGCAATGGAACACGCAATGCCACAAACTCGTAACTGGCTTTGGGATAGCAGTGATTTCATCCGTCCATCTGGACCAAAGGGTCTGTTCGGTACCACTAGGATGACTTGCAGTCCAATTCAGGACAAATTCTCAACTTCAAGCTTGTATTTCTTCCCATCCTATTGGTTTAGTATCTAAAACAACATGATTACCGTGACTTAAGTACTGCTATGCTCGACCCGACTTGCCCGGCTTTTCCTGCTTTTTTTCGCTTCAGGAGGCCAGTTGAAAAATACTGATTTCAGTGAATCCATCCTTATTATTGAACAACATGACCATTATGTGCGCGTTCATAGTTGGCATTGCAACACAATGTAGAACACTGCAAACTGGCCAAACAAATGAATTGGGATCATGATGTACTTATCACATGGCACACAGACATCACGGAAGGGCCAAGAAATTCAAAGACATGTAACAAATTTTTCTCCAGGTGATCTCCCCAAAAGGAAAATTTGCATTGCCTAAAAATTTCTCAAGTTACGGTGTCACCCTGACAAATTCGGGACACTGCCTGTAGTTTTCTCGACAATACATCTTTACTAAAACTCTCCCCACAGCCTGCATGTGAAGCATATATAACCGACCCGAAATGTTCACGATAGGTCAGTGAAAGAGAAACAAGGAAACAGTTATTAACCAATATGGTGACTCTTGGAACTTCAAAGACAATTATGTGACACTTTTTCCGCCCGCTCATTGTACAGTTTTACTGTTCAAGGCGGAAATTCCATTACATTTACTGGTAGAACCGCATTCGCAACCGGAAAAATGGCCATTTTTCATCATCTTTGCCACAAACAGGTGAAAAACCAAAATTTCAAAGTATATATGATCTCGACTCGCTCCCGGACTCAGTTGTTGTGTATAAATCGTTCTGAGTTACACGCTATTACGCCGTGGTTGGATACTATGGACATAGTTAATAAATCTAGATAGAAGTGCTATACAAAGTTGTAGTGAAGGACAGACATACAAACACACAGAAACGGAAAGAGAGATAGAGGGAAAGAAGTAGAGAAACATATGTGCACTTATACGTAGTCAAATTTTTAAGTAGCAAGTATAGAAACATAGAGATTACTGTACTATTACGACCAAGTGTTCGTTCACTTTGGTGCGTTATGTGATAGTTTAGCAGGGGCTAGTGTTCAGCAGGCAATGTTATGCGTTACCCGATGCTTTTGGCGGCCGGAGGCCGCACGCAAAAGATTTTAGTAATGCTTAGTAACATGTCCAGGCGGACTTGGAAACTCATCCTCTGAGACATTCCACCCAATGGCGAGGACATGGCGTAATGCCACCCTCGACAAGCAAAAACACGCCAAAAAACTTTTCTTTATTCCGAAGGTTGCCAAAAAATCTCTTTTGCCCAACCATAGCCATACAATTTGGGATGTTCTTAAACTACCAATGCCAACAATCACCGATTCCCGTCTACAACAGTCCCTTGAACTATCAACCTTTTTCTCCTCTGAACAACCAATCAAAGCCTTCGAAACACTCCTTCCCCTTCTACAGAAGCTTCCCCTTCCGAGCCCAAATGTCATTGTACAACTCAACAAATTTTCACATGAGGCCTGGATGACAGGTGCACAGTCTGTTCGTTATGCTCATCTGTTAGAAGAAACAACGTCATTTCCCTTGTGGACTATCTCATGGTGGAATGCTGTCTCGACATACCATCGGGATGTTGTCAAGCCTTGGCAACTGGTCAACACCTGGCTGACACGGAGCCGCACACACAAAACAGATCATCTCCTCCGTGAAGAGGCCGACCTCGCATTCTATGAGCTTCAGTCAGTACCTTTCAATGCGCAGAGGTCACAGGGTGGACTACCTATTTACCGGCTCTGGTGACTCCTGGGTACCAATTGGATGGATAATGCGGCGGTTGATACAATGTTGGAGATGTTGAGGGTCACTGTAGAAGACGATGAGCAGTTATCCGCTTAGTTTCTGGTCCGGAACACGGAAGTAACCGAGAAGATTGTTTCAACATTTACAAGCACTGATGGAGATTTGGTTCAAGGAGTCAAGGGTTATAGCACATGCAGATGGTTGCGGGAGATTGCGGAGGAAGTGTTCATGAAGGGAAAGGTCCTGGTGACCATTGCTCACCTCGGAAGACTTCCCGGAGACAAAGCTCAGAAAAAAGGGATTGACCATTGGGTTCCTCTGGTGGTTGATGGTGGTCAGTCCTGCTTCTCGTATGGCGACTCCTTGTGTGGTAACACGATAGCGGTTATGCCTCCAAGGCTACTTGATGCCTACACCGCATGGAAGAATCTACATACCTCACACCCATACTCAGTTGGGCTCATTCCCATTACTTGTCAAGACAACAACTTCTCATGTGGGGTGTTTGCCTTTAATGCTCTTGATGCATATCTGCGACTGGACAATGTGACCTTGTTGGAGCCTAGGGAAGTAGACTTTTTGCGGCTTAAAATAATGAGGAAGGTTGTTAACTGGTATAAGCTAATGGTGAGTCACCCACCATCTTTTGTGCCTGCTCTCCTAAAACCGCAGTCTTTTAACAGGCAGCAGATGAGTCCGACAACAGCTCATTATCAGAGCCATCCACAGTTACCGAGCTTGAAGAATTCCCTAGCCTCACCCCATTAGCTACATTTTCAGAGCTTGCCGAGAATGCCAAATTTACCTTTGCTGTACCATCATACCCCCCATCTGTCCTTCATCAAATGCCGACCTCCGATTCTGAAGACAATGTTGTTATGCACCCTCAAACACTGCCCAGTACATCACAAAAGCGTGCACGATCCCACCCCTTAGCTCCAACTCCAATTCCAAGTCCCGAAAAGCAGAAGTGCCGCGATAACAGCCATCCGTCTACACCGATTCTGCCATTCAGGTTAACTCAGACTTCTAATGGCTCTGATATAGAGGATGATTGGAGCGAGAATGGAGATTTGGTATCCTCACGGTCTTCCTCTCCAACTCCTACTCGGTCACCATCACCTAGTCCAAATGCCCGAGAGTCGACTAAATCTACCAAATTCGAAAATGGCACTTGCGGGTCGACGCAAGTCCGTCTTGATCATTTCCTGAAAAAGATGACCCCAGTGGAGATAGAAGAACGTCGAAAATAGGAGTCTGAGCACCTGAAAAATGAGGTTGAGAAGATGAAAACCCAAGTGGAAAACAAGAAACAGGATCACCTTGCACGCAAAAGAATGCTCGGAGCAGCACGTGCAAAGAAGCATCGAGATATGGTCCGAGAAGAAAAAAGAGCTAATGGAGAACCTGTCGATAAACGCCTGAAAGCAGTGAGTGCTTGACGTAAACAAACCAAAGTTAAATTTATACTCATGATGTGGTAGGCACAGGATATGTTGAGGCCGAAAAAAGTGCTGAGCCAGTCCGACAATACCGAAGATATGAACAACGACCTGTGCGAAGCATCACGACCCAAGCGAGGCTTCAAGTTTGAAGTTCGGCAAAACACCAAAATGAAGGAGAGTCGCGGGCGTAAACCCACAAAGTGACAGAAGACAGCCACCCTCATGAACTACTTCCGGCCTGACATCTGGGTGCAGGTGGAGCAGGCAGCTGCAAGAGCTGGGAGACCCTGGAGACCTGTTGATATTGCACGAGAGGCAAGGCTTCGGAACCCTGATACGTTTAAGCACCTCAGCCCACAAATTGTGAGCCGATGGATAGACCGAGAGGCAAAGGCTAAAGGTATATCCAAATGGCGGGATAGCATTCTCAATCATGTCAAGAAAGGCAACTCACCTGGTGGGCATACAACAGGACGGGGTCTGTTAGTGAGTAGAAAGATTTGATGAAAAGAATAATTCTCACATCACAATAGGACAGTTACCCTGCTCTGGCAAAAAAAATCGAGACACAGCTGAAGGCGATGCGAGATGCGGGTGTGAGTCTTGATTCAGTCTCCATCAGAGCCATCATGGTTGCCATCATTGTCGAAGAAGCGCCTCACCTTTTTGATCAAAACCTCTCCGACAACATGAAATTCCGCTGTTCGGAAAGCTTTATTCGCAAATACATTGTTAATATTCTGGACTGGAGCTGGAGAGCTACAATTAGAGCAGCGCAAAAGCTCCCTGAAGATGTCGACAAGATACTCGAAGAAGCCTATCTTCGTGAGGCCTACGTCATTTGGAACTACACGGTACCTGCAGAGCTTTGAGTTAATACAGATCAAACGCAGACAGTATATCAACACGGGAATAAGGCAACATGGCACAAACATGGTGACAAGCAAGTCGGCGTTGTGGGGAAGGATGAGAAAAGAGTGTTTACACTCGTACCTTCAATCTCTGCTAGCGGCGAGGTGCTTCCATTCCAGGCAATTTTTCAAGGTGGTACTGCCGCATCGTGTCCCAGCAAAGACTCCCCGTACTATGACGAAGCAATGAAGCTAGGATTTAAACTCGAACCATCGAAGTCCAGCACATACTGGTCCACTCTCGACACCATGAAGTCCCTCGTTAACGATATAATCCGCCCATACCTCGAGCAAAAGAAACAGGACCTTGAAATTGAGGATCCTAAGGAGCAGCGGTCCATTTGGAAGATTGACTGTTGGTCGGTACATAAGTCCGAGGCTTTCTTGAGCTGGATGAAAAAGACTCACCCAACCATTATTGTCATTTTTATTCCCGGAAACTGTACAAGCGTCTTTCAGCCGCTTGACGTCGGTGTCCAGCGAGTCTTGAAACAGTCCTTCAAGTGGTCATCCCATGCCGATATTGTGGGAGAGGTCTCAAAAAAGTTGGCAACTGGTGGGAGCATAACTTTGGACATGTCGCTGCCGGTACTGCGGGATCGTGCTCTTGGATGGATAGTGAAGGCCTACCATGATATTAACAAGCCGCATCTTATCAAAAAGGTAGTGTAAACAATATATCTTCAGTAAAACTCACAGTGACATTACGGCTCTCGCAGGCATTCGAACTTTGTAGGGTCAACGACTACAATCTTTCACAGGATTCCATGACCAAGCCTTCAACCCTACGTGCTTTATCCGCATTAAAGACTACTCATCCAGAGTTATGTGCAAAACTCACCAATGATGACACTGCCCCTGACCCGGTGACAAAAAAGCGGAAATCTACCAAGTCAAAGAGTAAGAAGGTTGAAGTCAAAAAGGTTGACACTAGTGAAGATTCGGAGGAGAGTGATGAAGAGCCAATGTTTATGGATTCTGGAGGCTACAACGATCCTTGTGACTTACCAACTGACGCAATTATCCAGCACGTTGTCACTGAGGGAAGGGATGAAATGGATGGTGTTGTAGAATGCGATGATGGTAGCTTGATGAGGTTGGCGGAAGCAGAGGATCCCGATGCTGAGGTTCCTCAATTCAAGGCTAAAGAGCCGGCTCCGCTTGAATTAGGACATGGTAAGAGGGAGAGGTGGAAAGTACCCAAGTTGTTGGACAAGGACTGGGTCTTTAATGACGACGTCGACGTGGAAAATGACGGTGAGCTGGCAGTGAAGAAGAAAGCGCCAACAGGTGGTACAAAACGTAAAAATACGATGTATTGAATACTTACTGAATAGATGAGTAATTGTTTTACGGCCGGAGGCCATCCGAAAAATCTCTTTTTAGGCATTGGAAATAATTAATTGATGCGTTAATCTGCTGTGTGGGACTAGACAACACCAAAACAAACACCACAAAGTGAGTCTGTACAGGTATACAATCTAGCAAGTTTTGTAATGCGAGTTGAAAGGACAGAACCCTTCAAGGTCTTTGTAGCAATATAGGTAGTAGGTAAGTTCAAAGTTTCGTTGGTTTGGATGTGGGGTTCAAATATAGGCAGTCAATAGGTCAAATGGTCCAATGCAACACAATATGGGTCAAACAAATGTCAAATAACAAGATCACAATGGCAATGGTCAAATAACAACACAAGTCAATCAAAGGTCAAATAACACAATTTGTTCAATCAATATAGGGTGCTGAACCTGAAGGTAACAGACTTTGAATGCGATTTTTAGGTTTGGATGTTCTTGGAACTACAACTGGTACGATCAAGCCGGATCCTTTATATCCGAAGAGAGATCAATATCACAGCTGCATGTCCTCAGTACTAATCTGCCTTTTCAACGCCAATCCTGAACCCTATTTATACTACTGTAAATAACAAACTATTAAACTTGAGAGTCCAACAAAATATAATAAAAGAAACTATTTAAATGTCTTTGTCCATGCTCTAGTACCAAAACTGGGTATAGTCCTACTCGATATAGTACTCAGTCCGTGTATAATACTACATTGTTTCAGAATATGCGCTCCGTTCAACCGTTCTTCACATTTGATTCTTTGGGTCACAATATCGGAACTTGCGGTCGCCCGTTCTACAGCTTTGCGTCCGAGTTATGATATTCTCGATCTCCGCAGTGTATCAGTAGGACGTTGATCCATTCTAGACTCCAATATCTACAGCTTTTACCCCTTTGATCAAGGTGGCAACTTCGTTGTACCCTTTATGTCGTCAATCATTGCCAATCTAGTGGATGTTTTACATGGGTAGGCGGTTATTATACACCTTCCACAATCGGTCCTTCTAGATTTCCATCAATCACAATTTGCATAGTTACTCCTAGCCCAGACGTAGTCTGTGATCAGTAAGTAGATCGTTATGTGGCGTGCTTTGTGGCAACTTGGCATCAAGCTGAAGGTTCGATTCCCGTTCGTAACATTTCCCCTTCCCTTAGGATCGTGACAATATATACAAGTCGAGTGTCCGATATGCTGTTCCTCCCGATATCGGTAGTCACCAACATCAGTCCCAAGTCAATATCGAAGGTTTTTACAATCTCGAGACTAGCATAGGCCATAACAACCTTGAATCAATAATAATCCGAAGTCATTTCACCATATCTAGCTTTAGTAGCTATATCGCACTTTGACTGACAGTTTAGGGCTCACTACAGTCCTCATATTCCCCTTATAAGATACAATATCAGCACTCGTAGTCGCAATATTGATACTTAAAATGCGAGAATTTTTGCACGGCGTATTAGCGTTACGCAAATGGTATCCTAGGTGTTCGAGGGTACTAGGTACACGTTACTAAGTACAGACTTAGTGGTGTTCGTACCCCCTGCGTTACGCATTATGCGAACACTTGGTCGTAATAGTACAGTAAATGGTCGGAAGAGACGCGAAAAAGAAAGGAAAAAAAGGAAAGAGATTTAAGTGGGTTGATTAGATCAGGCGAAGAGAGAAGAGTGAGCTGAATGAACCGAATGAATAGAAAGAAAAGAAAACTATAAATGTATGAACGAAAGTCAAAAAGGGACACTCACATGATTGATAAATTAGATTGAAAAAAAAAACAAACAAGAAAAACCCAGAGACAAAACCCTGAAA
>ML179239.1:10781-57527 GCA_004369135.1 Dendrothele bispora CBS 962.96 | reverse complement strand
TCCCGATTACTACGTCACTTATGCTATTGAAATAAGGTCCCGCAATTGAATTAGGCCATCATTATAGATCATTATGCATTATCGTTGTAATGACTTAGTTGCTGTCAGGCAGAAGTGGAGTTGCGACACAGCCTTTGCCGGGCGTATAAGTACAAGTCTCTTCCAAAGAAGAACACTTCGCACTACCTCTTTTCAATGATGGACTTCTCCCTCGACCACCGTGATCCTCTCAAGAGCACCTTTACTTCTACCCACGATAACGTTCCTCTTTACAAAGTCAATAGACACTCTGGAGATATCGAGGTTCACAAACTCGTTAACGGACGACACGTGTTGATGGCTAAAATTGAACTACATACTTTCCATTCGGACAAAGTGTTCCTTTGGGGAAAGGAAATCGGACCAATAGATACTTCTAGTTGGAAGGGGTAGGTTGCTCTCAAGTTCCTTATATGCTAAGAGACATTTTGATTTGTTCAAAAAAAATATACTTCACAGGAGCATCCAGTTTCCTGGATCTGATGGATCTCCTTACAAGTGGAAACGAGATGGAAGTGATTTCAAAGTAAGCAACTGGATTTTTTGGGATTATCAATGTGTATTAATGAGTCCTTTAATAAATACCAATTTCAATACTTAGCTGCATGACAAGTCGAAACAGGAAGTAGCAACGTTTGACCATGGTCATCAGGCAATTTTCCACAAGTCCCACAATAGGTTACCAGTACTTCATATTCGCTCTGATGGGGTCCGGGTTTTGGATGAGATAATCACAATGTTTGTGTATATGGTCAAGAAAACTGATGATGCAAATCGTAACACAACAGCGGCAGGGGCAGCATCGGCATCGGCATCAGCAAATGCTGCAGTGGCTGCGTCGACGTGCTAAGTAGTTGTTCTACTCATGAATGATTATGTATTTGAATGGATTAACCTGGGACAGGGTAATGGATATATAATAATTTTGCAGATGAACATCCCAAAAAGCTGTATTTCGTGCAACTTGACCAAGTAATATAAGTATAATGATTTACTGTAGCCCGATGAAAGGAAGTTCGGTCCATTTTGGATGTGATGTTTTTGAACTCCAGTTCAATGAGTTCAGTGTCCAAAATGGAGTGCGACACATGTTCATTTCCAGTTCACTTTACCTAAAAAATCAAGGGATAACAGCCTAAAAATTTATAGTTGGTAGGTCAACTTGTTGATTTTCATTAATTCTATGAATTGAAACATATGTCCATAAAAACCGGGTGGCCCCTGCGGGAAGAAAATTTGAGCTGAAATTTTTGTTTGTCACACAGTTCATTTCTCAACGTGATGCGTGACAAATTGTAAAAAATGAACAGTTCAAAGCCCCGTGTGACGCGTGATGGAACTTTCTTTCATCGGGCTACAGTACTTGTTGCTGGAAGGATAGTCTTTTGACTGAAAAGTATTCTTTGGGAGCATTTCTCTTTGAGGTCACATGCAGTGTTTTAGAGATGACTTTAGGATCATGGAGTATTTATAAACTTCTCTGCCTTTAAATTTGGGAGGGATAAGTAATGGGATGATAAGTTAGAATATAAACAAAAAAGAAGGCAAAGCAAAAACAAGAAAAGAAAAAAGGGAACCCGTCAGGTCCAAGTTATTTTGAGTAGGCAGTTCAAAGTATTCATTTTGTGTGCTGATAATAAATCAAAGGATTTATCAAATCCTCGTATCTTATCAAGTCTTTACCTTGTTTAGCATAGTCGGCATTTCATTTTCAGCTACGCTTTCAAAGACAGACTACTACGTCACTTGTGCTGTTGAGTTTAGATCCCGCAATTCAATTCGGCTTCAATGAACTCATCATTATGCATTATCATCGTAATGGCTCAGTTGCTGTCAGACAGAAGTGGAGTTGCAACACAGCCTCTGTCGGGCATATAAGTACGAGTAGTCTCTTCCAGAGAACAACACTTCACACAACCTATTTTCAATGATGGACTTCTCTCTCGACCACCATGATCCCCTCAAGAGCACCTATACTTCTACCCACGATAATGTTCCTCTTTACAAAGTCGATAAACACTCTGGAGATATCGAAGTTCACAAACTCGTTAACGGACAACATGTATTGATGGCTAAAATTGAACTACATACTATCCATTCGGACAAAGTGTTGCTTTGGGGAAAGGAAATAGGACCAATAGATACTTCTAGTTGGAAGGGGTAGGTTGCTTAGCAGAATCTTAAGTTCTTTATATGCTAAGAGGCATTTCATCCGACTTTTTGTTCAAAAAAATATATTTGAAAGGAGCATCCAGTTCCCCGGATCTGATAAATCTCCCTACAAGTGGAAACGAGATGGACGTGATTTCAAAGTAAGCAACTGAATTTTTTAAGATTATCCAAATATGTAGGAGCTCCTTTTGATCAACAATGATCTCAATAGCTGCATGACAAGTCCGAACTGGAAGTAGCAACGTTTGACCATGGTCATAAGGCGATTTTCCGTAGCTCCCACAATAGGCTACCAGTACTTCATATCCGCTCTGATGGGGTCCGGATTTTGGATGAGATAATGGCCATGTTTGTGTATATGGTCAAGAAAACCGATGATGCAAATCGCAGCTCAGCAGATGGGGGTGGGATGGGGGTGGAGGAAGTTTTGATGGGGGTGGGGAGGTGATGGGGGTAGTGGAAGTTGTGATGGGGGTGGGGGAGGTGGAGGTGGTGATGGAGGTGGGGAGGTGGAGGTGGTGATGGAGGTGGGGGTGGTGGTGGTGGGGGAGGTGGAGGGGTGATGGGGGGGGAGGGGGATGTTAGAATTGTTAACAAGCCTTAATTGTACTTATAGCATTCTTGAAAATAAATATATATTGAAGATGAAACTTGACTCAAAAGAAACCTATAGGCTTGCAGCCCCAAGATACCAAGACCACCTGTAAGAAACTTTGGTACTGACTGGGGAAAGATACTGTAAAACATGAAGCTTGCTATACAGCTTGTTTGTTAGTTAAACAAAATAACATGTGCTTGGCAACTTTTCATTGCATTAAAGTATGACCGGTCCTATTCTTTGGGAGCATAAGTTTTCTTTGAGGCCACACGCTGTATTTTAGAGATGAATTTAGGATCTTGGAGCATTTTTTAGACTTCTCTGCCTTTAAATTTGGGAGGGATAAGTAATGGGATCCTAAGTTAGAATATAAACAAAGAAGGCAAAGAAAAAATAGGAAAAGGGAACCCATCAGGTCCAATTTATTTTGACTAGGCAGTTCAAAGTATTCATTTTGTGTGCTGATAATAAATCAAATCCTCGTATGTTATCAAGTCTTTACCTTGTTCAGCATAGTCACCATTTCATTTTCAACTACGCTTTCAAAGGCAGACTTCCCGACTACTGCGTCACTTGTGATGTTGACTTGAGATCCCGCAATTTAAATTCGGCTTCAATGAACTCATCATTATGCATTATCATCGTAATGGCTCAATCGCTGTAAGGCAGAAGTGGAGTTGCGACACAGCCCTTGTCGGGCGTATAAGTACAAGTCTCTTCCAAAGAATAACACTTCGCACAACCGACTTTCAATGATGGACTTCTCTCTTGACCACCGTGATCCTCTCAAGAGCACCTATACTTCTACCAACGATAATGTTCCTCTTTACAAAGTCAATAAACACTCTGGAGATATCGAAGTTCACAAACTCGTCAACGGACAACATGTGTTGATGGCTAAAATTGAACAACATATTGTCCATTCGGACAAAGTGTTACTTTGGGGAAAGGAAATAGGACCAATAAATACTTCTGGTTGGACGGGGTAGGTTGCTCAGCGAAATCTCAAGCTCCTTATTTACTAAGAGACACTGTTTTATCCCCTTTCTTGTTCAAAAAAAAAAAACACTTTAAAGGAGCATCCAGTTTCCCGGATCTGATGGATCCCCCTACAAGTGGAAAAAAGATGGAAGTGATTTCAAAGTAAGCGACTGGATTCTCAAGATTATCACTGTCCCTTTTGATTGATAAATACTGATTTTAATAAACTTAGCTGCATGACAAGTCCAAACAGGAAGTAGCCACGTTTGACCATGGTCATAAGGCAATTTTCCACAGCTCCCACAATAGGCTACCAGTCCTTCATATCCACTCTGATGGGGTCCAGATTCTGGATGAGACTATCGCCATGTTCATGTATATGGTGAAAAAAACTCAAGATGACGATCGCAGGAAAAAACAATCAACAATAACAAACGCTGCGTCGGCATCGGCGACAACGAACACTGCAGTGACATCGACGTCAGCAACCACTTCATGCGCACCGGCTGCTTCAGGTCCATCATGCTAAGCAGTTGTTTTACTCGTGATTGATTATGTATTTGAATGGATTAGCCTGGGACTGGATAATGGATATATGATAATATTGCAGATGAACATCCCGAAACTGTATTTCGTACAACTTGACCAAGTAATATAAGTATAATGATGCATCTGTTGCTGGAAGGATGGTCCATAAGCTACTGGCAACACTTATTGAAGGCCCATATACCTGTCTCATATGAACAGTCAGAGTGAAGGGGGAAACCACTCAAAAATGGGTTCTGTAGTGCATCGATAAGTAATGTCTGTGTTCGGACACTCAGATTTATTGCCTTAATTTGCCATGGTAGAGGGTCAAATCATTTTAGCCCATCAAGAATATGATACTTCTAAGAATCTACAAAAGAAAGGAAAAGGAAAGAAAGGGCGAGAGAGATAAAAGGTGTACATATTAGATATGCCTTGAATAATTCATTTCGTAGTCAATAGGTGAGAGGAGGTGGAGAGAGACCCGAGCTAATTTAAACAGAAGAGAGAATCGCTCTTACCTCTCAAATTTTTGACGAAGGTTCAAACTTGCAAGCGGTGTGACATGTTTGGCTAACCAGCCAAGTCCACCGATCTAGGTCGGGACGGCCTGGCCATGGCCGCTGTCGTGTATACGTGACGATCTTTGGAAGAAAATCAGAATTGAAACAAACTGAAAATTGCGGTGCAGTTACATGTGGGGTATTGCGATTGTAAAAAGTGGGGATAAGTAATGAGAGAGAGAGAGAGAGAGGACTAAGTAGTAAGAGCGGTAAATAGTGGGAATATACATAGTAATGGTAATGGGGGAGGTAAGATATAAACAAAAACCGAGCGTCAAACTTCGAAATTCCCGCTACCCCTTTAGGGGTTAAGGGTCTTGTGGGTCGGTCGCAAAAAACGATAGCTCGATCACTTGGCAGGTTTTTCGTCGATTGGAAATAAAAATGCAAATCCTTATGTAAGCCGGATTCCGCTTTGCTGTGGTTTTCACTGTCCCCGTTTACACTCACCTTCCCTCGTTTCGCGTTTCCACTCGAATTGTCAACCGCAAGTTCCCGTATTCCGTGACGCTGGAGTAGGGATCTCGGGATAGTTAGAACGCTTGGCCATTGTCTGTCTTGTTGTCTATTGGCCTCTAGTTTAGCACACGTAGAGTAGAGAACAACCACGCATATCCACCTCGTCGGGGACTCAGTAGTAGACTTGGTCCAACACGGGAGTTGTTTTTCACACTGGACACCGTTTTTACCCTCGTTTTCAGTTCAACTACGAGCTGAGTCAATTGAGACCATGAACATGGATTGCGAAGGTTTTTTAAAAATAGACGTATTTACAGCACTTTCTAACATGCAACTCTCTCCAGCTATACATCAATGGCTTATCATGAGTCGACACCCATTATGAGTGCCGTACCTATTCCGTTTCTCAGCACTGAACCACCATTTCAGCCACTTTAGATAACCTTGACAACATCCCTCGTGCAATGTACTCACGGTAACTCACCTGTGCAGTATAGTTAAAGCTTGGTAACCGTTTTTTCGACTTGTCCGGAGTGATAGATGCATTGTACATGCGGACACCTATCCAATGTCCGACTTACCATTCTCATGGTTCAAGGAAGAGTGCAGTGCAGTAAAATGACACCTAGCCATTAAATAACTAATGACCACACTGTCATTTGTGCCTTCAAGTTGTACTAATGAAGAAGTGGAATCGTACTGGTGAATAGAGCCGTAAAGACATTAGGCAAAACTGACAAGCATCTAGGGTGGAATTCACATCCCTTGACAAATCATTTAACTCTTTATTTATTCGCAAAAGTGGAAAAAAAAAATTGGGCATCAACTAGTCAATAAATAGTGATTGGGTTCATATGGAAAAAAAAAACTTAATCCTCTTTTCATTTCAAACTCTAGAAGAAAACAAGAGCATGCAATGTTCAGTGCTACGTTATTAGGTCTAGGGAATCAATGTTGATGTTATGAGTCAATGAACTGTCAGACAGCGAGGGATATGAAAACACACAAGTTGAAATTATGAATTGACAGGGTTAGGACAAAATGAAGAGATGTAAGGAACAGTCATACATACTATCCAACAAAAGACTGACATACAGGTACTAGTGGTAAAGCCCATGAAACAGAGAAAAAAAAGACAAGAATAGTCAGTGTTGCCCGGCTTCGGTAGCGCAGATTCGGGCGAAAATCTTTGAACCTTGCACCCAAACCTGCCACACCAGGTCTTGAGGTTCGGTGCAGGTTCGGTTCCGCAGTCTCTAAACAGTATAAGCAATATCTAAGCTTGTATTAGTGTGCATGTAATACTAATCTCTGATTTCTGATGACTTTTTGAAGGCAATTTACCTAGTAGAGAAATGCCCACACTCATTATTCCCCCCAATGACACTAAGATATGCGAGGTGGGAGTGTCACATGGATTAAATATGACTCGGACATCAGCAGGCGCCTGGACCTTCAACTCAACTGCTCAATAGCTCTATATCTTGGATTGATTTGTTTTGGGGAAGTAGAACAACATAGATAAGCGTTAAATTTGCTTTGGATGAATTCAGGAGAATTTCTGATCTCCAAGGCTCAACAGGTCCAGCAAGTTCGGGCACTCACTGATCCTCTAAAAGAGGTTCGCAGATTTTCCGAACCTTGCACTGAACCTCTAGGTTCAGTGCAGATGGCTGTGTAGAACTGCACCTGAACCCTAGGTGCAGTTCAGGTTCAAACCTGGTGCAACAGAAAGACTTGAACTGGACCCCAGCAACACTGAGTATAGTGCGAGCAAAATGAAGAAACTGACATTCAATAGCTAACAACGAGTCTTCTTCCCAGCCACTTTGCTGCTTTCTGGTCTGGTTTTGCTGAGTTGGGGGGAAGTTTAACTTGCAAGCTTTGTCACCAATCTATGAGGCTTGAATTTGAATGTTAAGGGTAGCGGGCGTTGCCGTTAGTCGGCCTTACAGGTTATATTGAAGGGCCTAAGGGCCTGTTCGGATGGGCCTGAACTTCTGGCCCGTTATATAAGATTCCCGCGTGAGCATACAGCCACTGGCTCGCTCCCTTTCCAAGCCAATTTTCTTCGTCTGTGACTCCTTTCTTGGAATCAATGCAGCTCATTGATCAAGGGTGAAGACCAGAATGATAAATATATGAACACTATATATGGAATGGGCATAGAGTAGCCATGGAATAACTCAGGCAATGTTTGTAAGTGCAGAGATGTGATCTTTCCAGCCTTTCAGCCTGAGCACGTAGCGCAGCGTATGTTTTCTTGTATTATGCATAATGCTGAGGATGATGTCAAAAACCGGGTATATTGTATAGTATACAGAGAGCATTCAACAGCGTTAACGTTGTACATAGCTGTAGAAGGAATCATGGTTTCTGGTGCATGCCATATATGGCAGTTGCAACTGCCACGTACTCACAGGAAAGGTGTGAGCCAGTGGCTGTACGCTCAGAGGCCAGAAAGTTGAAGTTCAGGCCCATCCGAACAGGCCCTAAGTCACAGGCCTATGATTGAGTATAGGTCGGGACAGCCCGCCTGGCCCAATCCGCCTTTTATACGTGACGATTTGGAAGTATTTTCCGGCATGAGACGATGTATATATGTATGTGTATTTACACAGGTTGGGGTATTGCGATTGTAAAAAAGTGGGGTAAGTAATGAGAGAGAGAGGACTAAGTAAGAGCGGTAAATAGTGCGGGATATGCATAGTCATGGGTAATGGGTGGAGGTAAGATATAAACAGAAAAGAAAAGAAAAGAAAGCGTAGAAGATAAGGGAAAAGGGAAATCCATCAGGTTCGGTAGTTGATTCTGATCTAAGTCCGGTTTCGTGGAGGGAAGGGGAAAGGTGACACGGTTTGGATATACTAAGGTCAGTCGTAATGATACGAAAGAACGTAGTATATAACAAAACCGACTCAAGCGAAAGAAGAAAAAAAATGCTTGTGAGAGTGAAACAGAAAAAAAAAGAAAGTAAAAACTCGCGCCCGCGCCCGCCCCTGGTCCCTGAGAACTCCGGAAGAAGGTAAAATTGAAAAGAGGCTGTCAAAGGCCAAGGCACGCGATCAAAAGAAAAAGAAAAGCTCGGCGTTCTTTCCCCGCCCCCACCCTCCCGTCTCCTCTCCACCAAAACACTTGTCAGCTGTCTATGGTATCAACTGACAGGTACCTCCTCATCCGACCCCTCATGTGAACGCGCGGTTGTTGTTTTTTTGTTGGCACGCCCAGTCAGGAGGGGACAGGTATCGTGAAGCCGGGACACTCGCGGGTTTTTTGTAGTTTTAGTGAGCATGGACCTCGGGCTTGTCTTTGATGAAGATGTTGTCGCCTTTGATGTTGAGGAAGGAGTACTACGGGAGAAGAAGAGAGAGGTAAGTTCAGAGGGACGTAGAAAGAGAATAGAAGGACAAGGTTGACAAAGACCGCCTTTGACACGCGCGCCCGAAAAAACAAGAAAAAAAAAAACAAACGACTCACCTCCGCCAAATCCGCCGAAGCCTGTCTATTATAATTCACATAAACCAAATTCGGTTCCGTCATGAACGGTCTCAACCCCGCACTCTCCAACATCTCCCACCATTCCAAAAAGTCTTCAAACGTCTTGTTCCACAAATGAATCTCCAACTGTAACTGACCAAACGGTAAAGGTTCACCAGACTCTAGATAAGGCTTCAACATCGTCGTGAGGGTTTCGAATTCCCAAGACTCGATGTCTACTTTGAGTATGTCGATATGCGTGTGTCCGTTCATCTTCATCAGAGATTGAAGCGTATACATCGGATAATCAGTCGAAGGCGCATTTGGTGGAGGTATATGATCGTTTCCAGCTAGACCATAAGCGAAGAAATGGGTTCGTGGGGATAGGGACCGAGTGATTTGAGGACCGAAAGAGGACACTGAGAAATCGTATCCCCAAACTTCGCAGTGGGAAGTGGAAGTGAGGAGTTGGGCTTCGAAAGAGGATTCGTGGTTGATACCGACGGAGTAGATCACGCAGTCTTTTTTGGTTTCGACGCGGGAGAGACCGCAGACCCATTTGCCTCCGTCACCTAGAGCGCCTACTCGGACGAGCTCGTGTGGACAGTTGTATGCGGCTGGGAAGAAGTCCCCTTTGGATATATTCGTAAAGGTTAGCGGTGGACACAATTGAGTTGGGCAGTTGACTTACAAACAGTATAGGGAGGCCAAGGGTCCTTGTTAGGTGGGAACCTATAGAAAAAAAATCGTTGAATAAACATGGTCATCCTCCGCCAGAATCGCAGAAAAACCACACGCACATCATCACGTCCTGAGGCGTAGGCCCGAAATGCCTGATAAGACCCTGCCTATCGGCCAACACCTTGTCATATATCGCGTCGGCGCGTGCGAGACGTTTGGGTAGTTCGCCTTTGAGAGAGTCTATGTTCAGAGGGGGTAGTGGTTCAGGTGGAGGTAAAGAGAAAGGATCTAATAGATAGAAAGTCGTGGCCAGTACGACGAAGACGAAGAGAGCGTATTTGGGATGACGGCCCCAGACGATTGCCATGTTGAACTCGTTCGAATGGGAAGCTGTAAGTGAGAACTCCTTCGGTTGAATGAAGGAGGAAAGAGAGGGATGGGGGTGGTTAGTGTGGTGGCTGGTTGGTGGTGGGTGGTGGTGGTTGGAAAGAAAGGCTTTCCTGGCTGTAACTGCATCGCATAGGACATGTCACATTTTTGTGGGACAGAAATTGACACATCAAATCTATAACGTCACTTCCATTCCACCACGCGCCAAGGGAGCGCCTTATAGTGATAGAGGCGAATCTTTAGCTTCAACAGCGAAAATCATCCTCAGATCCCTACCAAAGTCTTTCCGTACTTCCTCATATTTCACTCCTCCAATACTCCTTCTGTTATAATTTATGTCTCTTCTTTTGTCTACTAACACTATTCACCAAGACCCCTGCCAACACGGCATGCGCAAGGCACCCCAAAAAAAAATTGACATCATTTTGGAATGATGTATCAAAGCCTTGAGTTCGTATGTTTCTCACATCAACGGAGACCTTTCCCTTCATGATTTTTTTTGTACCCTCGTTGCACCAGCGCTCACCGCTCACCGCCAATAACAGCTTTGGGTAGAACTTTGATTCGGGAGCTTAAACATTGTTACCGAACGTTGCTCCAACGAAGCTCCAAAAATCTCCAACGAAGAATGATAGCTCGGCCTGGGATGTATGCCGATATGTACTGTATAATGTTCGGAACGGGAATTTGGACTCAAGAATCAAGAAGGGTCGAGGATGATGACAAGCATGGGACCATCTCCCGTTCATATAAATAGGTGTGTAAATACTACACGTTACTCAGCTTTGACCCACCCCATCGAGTTTTTCTCGTCTGTGTGCAACCCTCAAGGTACTGAACTCTCGGCACACGACAATACAATGATCAAGTCTTCTCAAGGAATATATATACCTCAAAATACTCTGACTCACAACAAACTACGGAGGACCGGCGACCTTTATTGCTTCAAACATTGTTCATCGCCTCACTTCCTTTCATCTATCAACAAAAGTGTTCGATGGTGTTCGATACCCGTAGGTGACGTGTTTGGACCCCCCAAAAAGCCAACAAGCTGTGAACGTTGTGAACTTGCGCAGTTCACCCGTCTTTCGTACGAGATTAAATCGGAGCAATGTATCCGCGTTACATACACTCGGCATGTACATACATCCAGCTTGGACCGGATCACTCTTCCTTTCATTGTCCGCCCTCGGGATCCCCCAGCGCTCCGCGGCATCTAATCTAACGTTTCCAAATAAACTTCTATCCAAAATCTGTGGCGGCCATTAAGGATTTGTCAAAAACCTTTCTTCTTAATCACCAGTCATTTGGCCTTTACCATATATGTATGTTTTTTTGAACTCTTAATACTTATAAGTAAATAACTAACGTACGTATAACGACACCTAAGTAAAGCAGGGGCTTGATCGAGGTATACTCTACATATATCGATGTCAATCAACCGGAAATCGGTTGTCTACAGTCTATGTAGATTCTTATCCATTCCTTCTGGATGGGTGAATCCCACTGCCATTCACGAACGGGAGCTGTGTTTTATATGGGTAAGTACTACACACGAAGGCGATTTTCTCCGCGTTGTTCTGTTCGTGTATAGAGTTCCAGCGTCTAACTTATTTTACTATTTATTCCCAGCGTTCAGGTTCGAACCCTTCTCATGTCTACTTGCATGGCCATACGGTGCACTACATATGTATGGCGTTTCAAGTTTCAACAGTAGAATTCTCCCAAAGGTTTCTATTTTATATTTCCAGGTTCGTTCAGGTTCGTCCCCATATACATATGTACATGTATAAGTACTGACGACTAGTACGTACCCAGTCCTCTACGTTAGCACCCGAGTATGCAGTGCATGACTACACATAGGTAAGTATCTATGTACATCTACTCGTATAGGTCCTTCCCCTCCTCCAAGTTTCCATGCATAATGATATATACCTCAATTGCGCGCACAGCATTGACAACGTAACAAAGTTTCCTTTCGCAATCCAACAAAGTCAAAAATCCCCGAGAGCCATAATTCTCCCCATAGAGGTCTTTGAGTACCGGTAATATCTAATCTTCATCAAAACTAAGTAACTTTCAGAATTCCAACCGGTACCCATTGTACTTAACCATCTTTAGTGTTACTTCTTTTTTCAGTTAACATAGAAAAGAAATCAGCCGAATGAGATCTATCATTCCAAATCACATCTTTCATTGATGCCCCCATTGTCTAATGGTTATGACGTCAGACTTCTATCAACAAGGTAGGTAGGTAGGTAGGTAGGTTACGCGAGTAACGCATCGATGATGCGCGGAACCGTAAAGGTTCACCCGGTAACGCCAGCCCAGCAGGGGCAAACGCTCGGTAGACCCGTTGCTCAACTGGCGTTTGGTGCTACAAGGTAATAGTACTTTACCAGTAGCTACGGTACTGCAAATTCCGTGCAGTCATGGCAAGCGCGAGAGTAGTGTAGAGAGAGAAGTAGTACTAAAGTAAAATAAGAAAGGACCGCAACAGGGAGACATTAAAAAACCTCTGTGAGGAAAAAGTCTGCCACTGTGCAGGGGAGAAGCATGAAAGTAACCGTTGGACTAAAAAAGAAAAAAAAGAAGTACTACTCTCGTTCATCTTCAGGCGACTCATCAACGCGTGCCACGCCATTCAAATCTTTCCATAACTTAACACATTCATGAACAAACTTTGCCGTCCCCGCAACACGCTCCCAGTCGAAAATCACGAATTTGAGTAATGCGAACACTTCCATATCCGTGCGTATAATCTCAGACGAGATGTTTAGTGCATCCAAAAATTCCGATCGGAGAGCTATTATTTCGACCAGGCTCGGAGACGTACACTGGAGAAGGATGTGTTCTGGAGTCTCGTAAGAGGAGTGACAGTGACGGCATTGTTTAGAAGTGATGTCGTCCCCATCAGTCTGTGTTCGGCCTGGAGAGGCACGAAAGATGAAGGGACTGACACACCCACACAATAAACGAGTGATAGTTCGACGATGTCGGTGGTTCTTCACATTGAGAAGATAGTGTCGAAAGCAAAGGACGGGGGAGGAAGGTTTGTTGTCAGTATTTGGATCAACTGGCTCCACCCGGTCCCGGAGAAGGGATAACCTTCCAAATGAATTGATCTGGGTTAGCAACCATTCGCTTGAGGTGCTCTTGATTGCTTTTAACAGTGCGACGATACTCTCCATCGAGATATCATCGTTTACGGGTAGGAAAGGTTGACGACGTTCTGCCCCAGGTAAATGACGGATTGCGTAGTTGATGTCAGATAACCAGCAGGGCGAGCCTAGCTCCCGGAGTGAGTAAGAGGTACGAAGAGCAAGAGATGCATAGTGAGCGTTGGGTAGTTGAATAAGATATTGAAGGTATGAGAGAGCAAGGAGGAGACGCCGGACACGGATTGGGCGTAGAGCCGTTTCGGTGAATAAACCCGTCGTAATTGAGTTTTTGGGGAGCCCAAGCATGCGACGTAAAAACATGTGCTGTTCGTCCTCGAGCATCGCGATCCCCTCTCTCCCAACATCAACAACTACTTCTGCCCCAGAGATTAAATGGCAGTCTACCAGAGCCGTGTATAACTCTTGAGACTGTTTTGGAGGCAGTCTTCCTCGCCCAACAATTCTCTCTGTACCAAGTACCAGCTGAGCTGAGGTCCGAGCTGCACGTGCCTTTCCAGTGTAGAAGTCGATGAAGATGTCCTTATGAGTGGAAGTGAACGTAACACCAACGTATTTGAACCTCTCGACAACGTTCAGAGGTGCACCATTGATAGAGAAATTGGGGAGGGGTCCAGGACCCAGATTACCGAAAATCATTACCTCAGACTTTGATGCACTGAGGGACAAGAAGTTGTCAAAACACCAAGACTGCAGTTCGTCGAGATGACGTTGTAGCCCAGAAGCTGAACGTGATATTATCACCATATCATCCGCATGCTCGAGGTGAGATATAGGGGTACCGAGCAGATCAGCATCGTCGGGGTCGAACTTGAGTGCAAAGGAGGACAGGTAAAGATTCCATAGCATAGGGGATGCAGGGTCGCCCATAAGAACACCAGATCCCGCCTCGAATTCCTCCGAAAGCTCCCCGTCTAGTGTTAAGATGTACCTCATACGTGCATACACCGCCCGAAGCCAGTCGTAATATTTACCCGTGAGACCCAGGTCCTCCAGTCGGTTCCACAGCGCATTCTGATTTGTGGAAGGGAAGGCGTTGGAGATATCCACGAAAGCGACGTGTAAAGTTTCGCCTCGAGATCTTGACTTCTCGATTAGGGTGCGAAGAATGAAAGCATTGTTGTTGGTGCGGTAGTCTCTACGGAAACCATTCTGAGATGGAGGTAGAATACCGCCGAGCTCCGCTGCTGAAGTTATTTTATTGAGTACGATGAGGGTCGCAAACTTGAGTAAGCAGCTTTCGAGAGCAATCGCGCGATAGTTGTTAGCATCAGAGGTATCCTTGCCTGTTTTAGGGAGAGCCGAAAGGAGAGTAGTGAGCCATGCTGAAGGGACATCACCCGAGGCAAAGCACTCCTGGTATAGTTCACACAGGATCTCGTTATCAGTGTCCATGATTAAGGAGTAGGTGCTATTATCAACCCCAGTAGTTTCCGAGTGTTTTCCGCGCCTCAGGTATGCCTTCACTTCCTCGATGTCCGACGTCGAGATCTGTTCATTGAGAGTTTGAAAGACAGAGGGTTGCGATCGGGGACCCCTTTTCTCAGCACGCTCATTTTCTCGAAGGAGACGAGCCTCGTTGAAGTGCATCTTGGAAGGGTCAGGTGGATTGAGACGTGGGCGGAAACAGGAGTAAAGATCGTCCATGGACACGGCACTTGGGGGTAGGCATTTGTAGCGTAGTTTCTTGTACAAACGCCAAAAGAAACCGGGATTTGAAGAGGCTTCCATGAGGCGACGTAGAATCTGGTCTTGCAGTTTGCGCTTGAAAGCGCGTCCCCGGTTATTTATGGATTTATATGAGAAGTTCTTGGAAGAACCCGATTTGGCAACGTTGTTGTGAGTGTCGTTTGGGTTTGGGAGTGAGGTTCGGATCTTCAATTGAGAAGTGGGATTACAGAGGAATGCAGCAGGAGCAGGTTTGAGCATGGAATCCGAGTGTGGGACCGGTAACGGCTTCAGGCAGCCAGCATTAGCGAGGCGGTCAGCCTCATCGTTATGCTTGTTACCGGAGTGACCCTTCACCCAGAAAAAATGGAGAGGAGCGGACCTAGCACGAATCCAGGCGACTATCGACTTCATTACATCCCCATTTGTGCATATCCATCCGCATTTGGCGTGCATAGGCGCCCAGTGAGTCAGAGAATTGATAACGTACTGGGAGTCAGTGTAAACGTGGAGTGGGCGATCCAATGGTGCGAGCTGCAGTGCAGTCAGAACTGCATAGAGCTCAGCTCGGTTATTGGTCTGGGGCCCAGATACTCGTTCAGACCTATTGAGTGCATTACGATGTCCGAAGTAAATGCCTGCGCCTGCACAGGAATCATGTCCACCTGCAGTCCGACAAGATCCGTCGGTGTGAACGACCAATGGATTTGTAACCTGACTTGCATCAGCTATTGGTGCACAGCCATACAACTTGATGAGCTCCTCATCGAGGGACGGTTTGACCTTTTTCAATATGTCCGCTAAGAGGTTATCGAGGTGAGTGACTAAGGGGAGCTGAAAAACAGGGCGCCGAGTACGAGATGAGGGTGTTGGACGAGGTAGTCTACCACCAGGCGTGATAACTGACAGGGAGAGGAGAGCATGGTCCGACCATTTCGTCCGACCAGACGTAGAGAACGAGCTGATGAATGGTGTGCAAAGACTGCTGCAGATGCCGTAATCAACTACTGCGCATTCGTAAATACACTTTCCGTTTCCGTCAAGACCCCGATTCTGGAATGAGGTCCAGCCAGCATTAGAGCCGGGGATGTGCTCAGTTCCATTCAGAATAGTGAGGTCGCAAGCATTACAAATATCGAGTAAGGCCCTGCCTCTCTTATTAGTGATCTTGTCAGGAGATGCACGAGAAGGGTGACTGGAGCAAGGTCGCTGGTGGGATATCCGCGCATTAAGATCACCCATCAAGAAGAAGGGCAGGCCTAGCTGATTCGTGAGGTTGATTCTGTCTTTGAGAGCATCAAACGGGTGTGTGTCGGTCCAAGAGTGCCAATCTGTTCTTGTGTGACTTGGCAGCACGTAGGAGTTCATGAAAAGAGTTCCGTTAACATCGATAGTGATAAGGTCCGGTCCGCAGAACTCTACTTTCAGTGATGCTTTGAGCTCCTTTCGCACCAAAGTCGCGACCCCACCCCATGCATAATCCAGACTGACAGATTTTCGGGGGCGTGAAAAGACAATAAATCCATCGGGTATGTGGAGTTCTTCGGTTTCGAAGAGATGGGTCTCCTGAATCAGAAGTATGTCTGTGTTGTCCAATAGTTTAAGAAATTCGGGATGAAGGACATTGCTGTCAAAGTGTCCACCCAGATTCCAGCTTTTCACATTAAGAGTAAACGCATCGCCATTTCTCGGAGGCACTGAAGTTGAATTAGCAGAGGGAATAGGTACTGAATTAACAGTGGAGGTAGGTACTGAATTAACAGTGGAAGTAGGTACTGAACTAACAGTGGGAACTGGTACTGAACTAACAGTGGGAGTAGGTAGACAATTAGTAGTAGGTATAGGTACTGAATTAACAGTAGGTATAGGTACTGAATTAACAGTGGGTACAGGTACAGAAGCCATATCATCGGAGGAGTGCAAGTTGTTGTTGTCACTTGGACACAGTAGACTGGGGTCCCTCACCCCGAGACGTCAAGCACTTCCAGCCAGACGGTTTGCAGTGACCCCTCGAGCATCGTGAATGCCGTGTGAGTAAGCCGTCCAGGCAGCAATGAACCAGTCCGATGCTTCAGTAGAGTCAAAGCTTAGTTCAAGATAGTTGCGAGAATGAACAACGCGAGATCTTGTAGGTCTTGGAAACGAAAGGCCCGGTTGAGAGGTACGTAGCGCTGATTCAGCCAGATCAATCCACCGGTTTAGGATTGGGCGAAAGTCACGAAAGTGAGTAGGGAACCGGCGATGGGCATCGGGGTGAGGTCCCAGAAGAACGGCGATACCAGCAGAGGGAGAGCGATTCATGACCAGGGCGTTACTCTTTAACGATTTACGCGGAGTGGAGTCATCGACATTGTCCGAGTCGTCTGAAGTTACTGGCCGCTTGCGCTTATTCACTGCAGACGAGCCAGCGGATTGGGAAGAGGGCAGTGCTGACGATGTTGAAAGTAGTTGAGGAGTGTCAGGACATGGTGAGAGACGATCCAGGAGAGACTCGGGAGAAGTCGAGAGGCGGTTAAGGAGAGAACTGTTTGCTCCTGGAGGAGCAGAGAGGCGACCCAGAAGAGCGGGTCTACCACCGCGAGGATGACGAACCACGACATTTACTGGACGTGGACGGGTACGATAAGAAGGAGGTGAATCCACAATAGTGGGACCACCCGTGCCAGCAGAGTCAGTCAGTGATGGACCCGGTACGTCAGCTAGACCAGCGGTATCGCCTGACGAGTTGAGGGTTTGAGTTTGGGTTTGAGTTGGGATCACCGTGGTAGCGACAACTTCACCATCGATTGCCGGAGATGGGGATATATGATCATCCCGAGTTAGAGAAGCAATCGCGTTCAGAAGGGCACCTTGCTGGTCTAGCGTACGATTCAATGCCATGGCGAGAGCGTCCGACACCCCATTTAGCCGATCCTGAAGCTGACGAAGGTCACTTTGACAGGTTTGGACGTCGTTCTCTACGAGGACAACGTTTCTTTCCAGTCTGTGCCTTGAGTCCAGAGCTGTTTCCGAACCAGAGCCCGGAGCGAGGCGAGAAGAGGATGGATAGAGAGGACCTGGGACCGAGCTGGACTTTTTGAGAGCCCGACGATGTCCTTCAGTGGGAGAGGGCGACATTTCTGGTTGCTTGCCTTTAGATTTTGAGACAGACGGTGAGGAGACCGACGGTGAGGGCGATACACAGTTGATTTGTCGGTTGTTGAAAGACTGTCGGCTCTGACCACGCATGGAACGATCCGTTGTGGGCGAAGGCGATGGAGGTCGGATCAGACCCCTATTGGTAACCGGTGTCATCAAAACAGAAGAAGGGCTTGATGGTGCAGGAGAGTAAGTGGAAGAGGGTGAAGGTACTGCGACAGTGAGCGTGGGAGGAGGTGCAAAGAATGGTCGATATGTGGAAGGTGTAGAGAGGGCAGTAAAAGAGAGCTGGGTCGGGAGAGAGTTCCCGGTAATAATGGTTCTATTCTGCGGCGGTATTCCAGTGGTACTGCTCGGTGAAGGTGCAGTGCGGGGGTTCGACGTCAGGGTGGAACCTGGTTCGTCGTCACTAGTTGGAGAAGTTTGGGAGGGGTCGTTGGAGTCGATTTCCGTCTCTTGGGTTCCATCTGCCATCTCAACTTCAGGGGAACCAGGCCTCACCGTAACTTCAAACTCCACATCCCGCTCTTCAGCAACACTAGTCAAACCCAAAATGTCGTCGATACTGCCTGGGAAAGAGCAGTCCGCATCCATAGAGGTCCGATAAAGTCCAGAACGTAATATTGCGTAAGGAGAGTTCGAAAATAACGACGGATGTAGTGGTTAGCACATGGGATTTTGATTGAGAGACTCTGTGAAATCTGGAGGTTGCGGGTTCGAGTCCCGCTGGGGGTTTGAGTTGAGGATATAGAAGTTTTTAGACAAATCACGTCTAAAAGATATGCCGATATTTTTTTTGCTTTCTACAGTCCTTAATTCAGTGGAATTTTTTCTATTATACCCTAGGTACTTCCAACAAAATATCTTTATCTTTTTGATCTGCTACAGCCCCGGTGGCGATATGACCAACAACATTGACCAACAACATGGAAACATCAAACCGTCTGAGAAACAGACTAAGTATACACAAACCTGAACGCAACGATTACTATAATTCACAATGCTTACATATATCTATATCTATTTATCGCTCTTCATCCACAGTATCCAGTCCAACTCCAATCTCAAAACCTTTCGCTGCCCCTTTCACTGAGTTTAAATTACGAGGATCTCGAACATCATGCTGTGGGCTCGTGGACATCGACGTTGATGATGACGATACATTCGACGAGTTAGTGCTTAAGCTGTTCGATTCATGCCGTGCGACTCGTATACTGCTCAATCTAATGGACTCGACAGGATTATGGTTCCGAGTTGCTTTAGCGTGAAGATTGAGGATGAGTCGGGACATCATTGTCACTGATATTCTGTTTGTGAGAGGGAGGGGGGTTGAGGAAACATAGACAGAGGTTTTAAGTAATAACTTGAGCTTTGAAATTTAAGGATGAAAGAAGGAGAGAAAGGGCCCGGAAATCAGAGCTTAACTTACGCACTGGAAAATGTTGAGAGACCACCGCGTGTGTAGGGCTAATACAGAAAAGAATAAGATTAAGCTCATATGTCACTGAAAAGATAGAAGGTGTACCCCGGCAAACTAGATTATCAATGATAGATTCAATATCAGCTGTTTGGGATTGAAGAAAAAAACTAGAGTAGAGTCAAACATACGTAAAACGTAAATATGTTGGCCAAATTCGCAAGGGCCATTACCCTAGAAACAGTGGTATCAGTAAATAATCAAATCAACGAATGGCGAGGGATACTCACACAAAATAACTAGCACCTGGGATTTGATCAGTCAATAGCATCATCTCTTGAGAAAATTTGCTACTCACCATCTCGAAGGATAATATCTAGGATTGGTATTCTTTGTGAAGAACGATAGACTTTGTACCCTCTGCGGACTAGCATGATAAACAGCAGAACATCATACACGAATAACGCTTCCCATGATGCGGCTTCCTCTGTTCCGAGAGCAACAGCAATGGTAAATGGCGTTAGGAATACCAGGGTATCAGTACAGAGGCTTACGGGCGGCACTTCATTTATGAGCAGGACTTATTAGCAATAAGAAGGATCTGTGTTAGTTCAGAGGTACTTACTGAGGTAGGAAGTCCAGATTTGTATGACAACCGAATGGTGTTAAAGAGACTGCGGATTTTGAGGATGGTCCAAAAAACAGGGCAAACTGAAAAAAATGAATGAACATGAACATGAACAAGAACTTATTTATTGGATCAGATACTTTTGAAGAAATCTATGTGTACATACCAGTGCAAGTCCAGCCAAGACAGAACCCACCGAGATCATGAAAATAAATACTTTCTTGTTCTGACTGTAGACAACATAGATGCGGAATGTGAGATAGACTGAGAAGAGTTTGTTGTAATGCAATTAAACTGGTATAAGATATGGAAAGAATCTCACTTGAAACAACGACTTCTATTACGACTAGCAAGACTTCACGGAAGATGTGAAGGGCTCCACAACTAGAGCATTTGATAGGAATTCTTGACTTAATTGCATATCATGTTGAATAATTATGATCATAGGCTCACCTCTGAATGACACCCAATGAGGCTAAGAGCAAATCAGACGTGACTTGATAGAATGTGATGCTTACCGAAGGGGAAAGAAAGGGTGAAAAAAGAGAGACTGTTACGACTGATGTTCCTGTCAAAGAAAGGTAACGATTGAAGAAGAATAGTCTGGTCGATAAATTGCTCGGACGCTTCCATAGGTATTCGACTTCCATAGCTGTATGCGCGTGTTCCAGGATGAACCTGTTTTGGACCACTGAGAGAAACGGGAGTTTACCCACAGAAAGTCAGGACAAAGTCCCAAAGTAAAACAGCTGAGTAGTTTGTGGTGTCAGTAAGGGATGTCGGATGTTAGGGTACAGCGTACAGACCAAATCCAATAAGGTGAAGATAGTTTTCTATACGTCTGTTGACGAGAAGATAAGAAGAATGTAAAAGTAAGAAAGAAGAAAACGTTGTTACTGGTCATTGAGAGAAACAGCATCGTCTCCCGCTTCTAGAGACATTCAAGGAAAGAAACAAAGGGGGAGTTTCATGCGAAATCTGAGTCTATCTGATACTTATACTTAGACTATCATACGATTTTACATAAGAAGTTCCGACTTGGAAAAACTGTTCATACGTTCTCCCATTCAAAACAGATATAGAACTCCACACATAGCACAGGGCCCACAGGTACATGGATGGAATGGTACCTGGTGTGGTCCCGCACGTTGATTCCGCTGCATGTTGGACTTATCACTGGAGGTAGGGGCATTTAACTACCTTGACTGGTAGTAAGATTCAGTCTGAATTTCACCCTGCTCACTCAGAGCGACCTAGTCCCATTGACATGTTCGTCATGAACACGAAACTTTGAGTCCGAGTCCATCACCGATGTGCTCCTGTTTGGACCTGGGCCGGTAATTACGAGGCCCTTTTAAGCCTCGTGATTAGTCAAGTTTTCACGCGAACTTGCTGAGCCTTTTTTCAGCTTGTAACTGTGAAAGCCGATCAAGCCACAAGCTGCCAGGCTTTTCCAAGTGGTTGATGTTAGCCGGAATACAAAAGCAGGCCTGGGTCATCACAGCAACTAGTAGTACACTTTTGTTGAGTGTAGTGTTCAAGCTTTTCTTCATGAACATATTTATTGCCTTGTCTTGAGTCTTCCTGCAGGATTCCAGGAACAGATCTATGGGAGCTGTGGTATTGTGATTATCACACACATCCAAGTGTGCATTTCTAGCCCATCAGCTGTGAGCACATAAATATGAAGGAATAGGGCCGTCACTTTGTGCGGCAGGTACGAGGCCTCCAAAACTGAAAAGACAATGTAGTTAGTTATTACACGGCAGGGTCCCCGGTCGGAACACCCGGACGACCAGTAGGGACAAGACATGTATGCCGAGTTGCCATGTGTGATTCTGTGAAAAGACAAAAGACGAACTGGTCACCTGAATGCGATAAGATTTTGATATGCCAAATGGGTTTCCACACAATGCGCTAAGCGACGGGAATGAAGGAATAGGGCCGTCACTTCGTGCGGCAGGTACGAGGCCTCCAATTCAAAGCTGAAAAGATGATGTATGCCGAGTTGCCGAGATGTGTGAATCTGTGAGGTCACATGAACGTGATAAGATTTTGATATACCAAATGGGTTTCCACACAATGCGCTAAGCGACGGGAATAAGTAAGGACGAGTCCTCCTTTCAATCGGCCTCGTAACATAAGTACCAATGTCTGGCTTTGTCCTGGTGCTGGTCATGGTTGGTTAGGAGATGTTTCAAACTATATTTCCAATAATATATCTGTTCCCAAACATAAACCGGTCATTCTAAGCATAAGTATCACTATATCTTTTTTGTACTAGATAGTAGAAAACTAGGTCATTGAAGTGAAGAGTGTCCGTCTATGTGTCCCATTTTTGATATCGAGTTCAAGTTCAAGTTTAGGTTCCCGACTGGAACTGGTTTACATTCTTGAAATGTGAATGTATTGATTTTCTGATTCTTTCCACTCTTGGTTCCGTTGGATATGCATATCCGAAGAACCCTTGACTATATTCACTGGCCAGAGTATTGGTGGTTCTAACCAAACCAAATCCTCATGTGAGTACTAAGGCTCCAACCTAATACGATTAAATACTGTTATAACCTGTTATTGCGACCTAACAGGTTACAGGTCAGCACAACAACAGGATTCAACTGTCATAACATGTTACACTGGGAGCAAATTTGTGTAATTCCAAGGAATTACAGAAACATTACAAGGGAATTATGTTAGGAATTACTGTAAAATTCAGAATTACAGTGGAAATACAATAATTTCATTGTAATTCCTATGATAATTCCTCTGTAATTCTTCTGTAATTCCTTGGAATTACACAAAATTGTTCCCAGTGTTACTAACAGGTTAGGTATACTTATGACTCGAAGTACCTACAGGACTCATAATTATGAATATCAATGAGTATGATTGACCTAGACAGAAAAAAAATATGTTCACTATTTTTGCACAGTAAAATTCCAAGATTCTAACACTGATGCTTGACTGATTACACTGCTCAGGTACCCAAAAATATCTTTGTTTGCTGGACAAATGCCCTAATTATGCTTGTTTCATTTGTCATCAGATTACCACCTCTACAAAGCCAAGCCAATAACTAATCACTTTCACTGTCTAAGTCATCACTTTCATTGTACCATGCATTCAGACGAAGGTAAATTGCGTTCGTTTGCTTCAGTTTCTCTTCTTCACCTTCCTCGGGTTCCAATTCGTTCTTTCTCCTGCGCTCCCGCCATGTCATGTTGTTATCATTGTTGTTGAATTTAGCGTCCTTCAAATGGCCCCCGACAGATCTCTGTACGTCCGCCACATGTACGAGGCCCCTCTTTGCCGGCTTTGCAGTAACAGCTTCCAGTATGGCTTTGAACGTAGCTTCGGGATTCGACTCGGAGTTGTCAGATTCGGCCTTCTCCACTACAGGTGTTCCGGTTCCGCTCTTTTCCAAGTTCGATTTCTCTTCCTCTTCTAATTTCTCTGCCTCTGCTTTCGCCGCGGTCAACTTCGTTTCCATGTGTTGAGTAAATTTAGCTAGCTCCTCAGCCACACGAGTGTCAGTGAGTTTGCCATCTCTTGTCAAAGCTGCAATTGTCTGCCTAAGCTCCGGCACATTCTTTTCCAGATGTTCGACCCTCATTCGATCGGGCATCGGATCCAGGTCGACGTAATGATAGTTACAACCCGAAGCATGAATGCCGTCTGACGAGCGGATGCGATTAAGAGTTTCTTTGAGCGTCGCAATCTCAAGAGGGGTGTTACCAACTCCGTTCTCGGCATGCAGAGCTTCGACAGGCGAATTCTTGACTAGTTCTTGGACAATAACAGAATACCCACGCATTATGGCGGTATGCAAGGGAAGATCGGCAGTGACATCTCGGGTCATCATGAGGTACTTCAGCAATTCCGGGTTAGACTGGGCAAACTTCACGATTTGAGCCACCATGGACTTGTGACCATTGATGACAGCTTGGTGAAAGGGCTAATACCACATCAAAAACAAGTATCAGTACCATTTCCGGTCTTAAGCAAGTAAAACTGACCGTTCTCAACTTGTGTTTTGTCTGTTGGGCTAGCAATACTTCGTTGATGTCCCGTGGTAGTTTTCTCAGCAAATGTTCAACAATCTTGGAGTTGCTTCCACGTGCCATCAGATGGTAGATATTGAAACTGACAACAGATACCCCAGTCAGTGTATGCGTTTTTGAACACGGAAGTCGACTGACCCATTTTCGTTATCAGTCTCAACTGGAGAAACACCGTTAGCAAGGATAAAATCTATCATATCCTGGGAACACTCATACGCAATGGCGAGCATGAGTGGGTTGTATCCGACAAATTTGATTCTATACACCAAAAAAGCAATTATGAATGAGCATTTCACAAATACTAGAGTAGAGAAGAGAGTAATAATTACCGGTCTTTCATTGCAGAAGCCATGAGTTTGGGTTCTTTCGCGTACAATTTCTTTAAGATAAGCAGGTTATCCGATGTGATAGCGGCCGAGAGAGGAGATTCGCCTGTCGGGATCATTGTCCAGCCAAGCCAAACGGGTAGTACTTTCTCCAAGTCAGACCTGCGTCTTAGGCTGATCGCCAAATAATCGCTGTTACACATGGCGTAGTACTTGTAAGCCTCATATGGTCTTGATGTTCCCAAGTAGTCCACAATCTTAGCTCCTTCTATAGCTTTCCATAGTAAAGGTCGAATGGGTCTACCAACATATGTATCAGCGTTTGGGTCATTCTTGGCTGCGAGATCTTTTCTCTTCTTCCCATGGACATTGAGTCCCAGGTATAACCTCGTCGAGTCCGTCGTCGTATGTGAAGTTGCGCCCTCCTTTGTCCCGCCTTCAGACTGCTCTTTGATGGACACACCCTTTCCAGTGCGACGGATGAACTCATCCAACATCTCGACTTCATCGCACCGCAGAATACGAGACAGGACGTTGTCATCGAGTTTGATGGGCGGATCAGCGAGTTTATAAATGTTTGCGATGTTGATGAAAGCTTCCATATCCCCAAGCTGGATAACCCTCTCCAGAGGGGTATCACGGTGTGAATATCTGGTTTCATTTTTGTCTACCCACACCATTGGACAATTTTCGAGCATCAAGGTCGGAGGAACTGAACACTTCACAGCGGAGGGGCGGTTGGATACATCGACAAGGTTGATCCGGGGTTTGGCCCCAACGGTATCACCAGACTCATCGGAGTCCACAGACTTATTATCGTTGTCGTCGTCATCATCATCTAGGCAAAAAGTATTAGGAACGTTACAACTCGAAGAATTCCCTCGTACCAAAATTAATGGCCTTGATCTTGAATTTGTTCTCCTCTTTTACGGGTGCGTACTGTGCAATGGAAATAGAGAAGATTAACCGAGCGGTATTCCATTGTCGCCCTTCGAGAGCAGCAACCAAAGGGGTTAAACCTGAAGATTGTTCCGTGAACGGAATCAAATTGGGAACTTGAAGAGACTTACCAGTGCTCCGAGTCGAGCGCTCGTTATCGGGATGTCCAACTTCGACAGTTATCTGCAAAGGAGATGCATCTGATGTTGTCCCTGCCGAAGGCAAGCACAACCTCTGCACCGTTTCATTGTCACCTGAGAATGCAGCCTCGAACAATTCGTCGTACTTCGTATTCAGGTGCATATGAACTGCTTCTTTAGCATGGTTAGTGGAGAGCAAGCGATATGGCGGCTTCGGGCTTGATTCCAAGTACCCATACTTGTAGCTGTGTCCTCTGGAATTGATGTTTAGTAGTGACGCTGTCGATTTTTGCTTGCTGTCTGGATAGACTTCATTGTACGTCTTCGCGCCCTTGGACACCAGTAATCGTTCTACATCGGAGAAAAAGCTCTTCAAGCACAAGCGTTTCCTGTGATCCTGCTCTTCTTTTCTCCTCTGTTCCTCCCTCCATGGCCATTCCTCTATAGAGGCATTATTGTCCCGAAGAAGGAGACGAAGGATCTTCGCGGCAAATGCCTTCCAGCCTGACAAGTTGGCATTCTCCTGCTCAGACTGGCCCCTATTCTTCCCTTTTTTGGAATCCTTTGCCTTCTTTTCGTCGATCTGTTTATTCAAAACAGCTATTCCGAACTGCACCCAGTCAAGGATACTACGCCTTGTCGACGAGTTGACGTAACTTTCAAGAGAGCTCTCTGTGCCCGTATTGATGACAGCACCAAGAGACACGACGAGTTGTACGAGTTCGGTATGACTAGCGATAGTGGCTTCTGCGGGCGTAAGAGCTTTTTTCAGAGGATCGCCGTCCTGGTACACATATCGACGATTAGTACTTTTCCTAGAGAAAAAGCCAGAAATCAACAACCAGAACGCTTGAAAACTATGAAGAAAGCCATTCCTTACAAGATGTCTATCGCTCGAGCCACATCTTCTGAATCGAACTTTAACTTAGCCCCGTATGCTAAGAGGATAGCGACCATGCTATAGTTGGCCCTTGTCAGAGCAGATACGATCGGGAATATATATGGGCTCAGGTTGTGCCGGTGGTCCGGGATATGCGGCAAGTTGATGACGGCTGTCGCTTTGGGATCCATTTTGAGAAGCGTCTCCACAAGCTTTGGCTTTTCCCCCGCGATGAGAGTGTGTAGAATTGTTTGCATCTGTCTGTCAGCGGCAGATGAGATCGCCCCAGCCTGAACTAGTTTCTTTGCAATCTCAACAGCGTTATCCTCATTTCCGTCTCCATCAGCACGGTATTTGGTGACAGTCAGAGGAGAAATTAGATTGGAAGAATTAGAGGCAGAGGTTAACGCGTTGCACTCCGCGCCAGCAGCGATAAGAACATCGACGACAGAAAGAGACGAGAACATGATAGCAAATGCGAGAGGGGTGAAGCCCAAATCCCACTCCGGGGCATTGATGTCCAAGATATCTGGTTCATCCTCCTTGTCCTCAGGGAGTGCGCCCGATTCTGGGGCCGGTGTTTCTGGAGGCCCAGGAGTCGTCTTCCTCGCCTTGGATCCACCGTCTTCGTTTTCGTTTTCGTCTTCGTCTTTGCCCTCGTCACCACCTTCGACATTCCCATCTTCGTCTTCGTCAGCGTTCTTCATTTCCTCGTCTTCGTCCAGAGACACGACTCCATTATCATCTGAAGTCCAATCATCCTCGGAGGAAGGTCGTTCCTTTACATCGGTCATAATCACTTCCTCACCGTCCCGTGTCTCTTTCTCCTTCTCCTTCTCCTTCTTCTCATTCGCTTTACTCATTTCTAAAAGCTTCGTAATCACCTCCTTCAGTCCCATCTGTGCTGCACAATGCAACGCAGTTCTTCCATCCGCCAGTCTAGAGCTGATCCTCGCGCCCGCGTCTATCAAATCATAAGCAATCTCGGTTTGCTTAGCTAGGACAGCGACGTGCAACGGCATACGCCCAACGTGATCGCGCTTGTTGACGATTTCGGCGGGAGCGTCTTTGTTCTTTGATTTAGTATCCGACTGGGAGTTGAGGTTAGCTGCTTTAGCAGCTCGAGCCTCTAGATTGGCACGAATCATCTCTTTTACACCATTTCGGTCTCCAGCGATGATTTCAGCGAAGAACCTGGTGGTGTTCCCGATGTACACTTGTTCACTCCATTCATCGTTATCAATGGGGTTGAAAGAACCAGACATGCTCTGGCGACCAGGATCTTCTTGGACAAAAGAGATATGGCCTCGGATGTACTTTTCGTCTTCTTCTTTTTGCAGCTTGCGCTCGTCAGCATCGATTGGAGCGGGACAAAACTAGAAATTGATATGTATTAGAACGAGATCTTCGATTGAGATCAAATATGTCAGTCTTACTTCACAACAGTCTGTCATGCACTCCTCGACTGTGCCGAAAAATGCAGAGTGACGGTGCAATCGCCGTCCTTTGTTTTTTGGGTTGAAAGTAGCTGGAAAGAGAAATCAGACCAAGTACTTTTCAATAATGGCTTAGCTTACAATTCATTCCGAGATCAGTTTGATACACCAATTTCTCGATTCTCCTCGCGTCCCATCCTGGCCCGTACGGAATATGCAACGAGATCACATCGTAATCGTTCATCTCCAGACCCCCGATGTCCATGTTGCCTTTCAAGTCACCTTTGTATTTCTTCTTGCGACGATAATGAGTGCTCAGAGCATTGGGGCGACCTCGTAGGGTTCGTCGAGCTTCAAGGAATTTGGATCGACTATCGCCGTCTTTGAGCTTCTCGAAAACGAGGAGACGAGCAAGACCATTGATACGACCAATGCTTCGCTCGTAGATCTACAAAATACATCAGCAAATTTAATACAACAAAGAAAATACACGACTTACTGTAGGATCCACTTTGTCCCTTTCAAGCGAAGGTACATATACTTCAAAGCCTCTAGAAGAGTACTTTGTCAATCGGACTTCATAGGAGGGTGAACGGCGTGTCATGTCGACGGTATTGCACTGGCGCATCATAGCAACAATCGCACGAGGATTAGCCCACACCCGTGTACCTGAAGAATGTAAGTGAAAGCCCTAATGAACCTAGTAATCAGACTATACCATCGTAAGCACAGCAAGGAGCATCAATATCAAAACCAGCAAGAATTTCTGCAGGGGAACTGTAGAGTCGGAGCACAATCTGGACGGAACGATAAGGGTATTGAGCTAGTGAATAGCGAGCGTTTAGTAATACGAATTGTGCCGGCAAGAATCAAGAAATAAAAACATACAATGAATAGAGACTGTATGTTTCGTTCGAACACATGTCACGTCCCACGGCACGGAGTCTCGAACTGCTTCGTAAATGGTAATGATTTTCTTCTCTGCCTGAAAAACGTCAGTCTTGGAATTGTGCAGAGGTGATTTTTTACGCACTTCATCAGGGGTCAATCCCCACAGGAATAAGTCCACATCAGAGGTTGGATAGGCCGATCCATGGTAGTACTTTCTGATCGCCCTCTTGGATACCTTTGATTCCTCTGGAAGTGGCGTGAGGCACGCTAACACGGATCCTCCGGCAGCGACGACGTTGTTCCAATCAGTCAACTGGGACAACGACCCTTCACTAAATACCGACCAGTTTTTCTTGAACTCTTCAAGATCGTTGACCATGCAAGGTTCACCTTCTTTCTTCCTAACAGCAGGCGTCAGAGGCATCACATACTTTGGGTCGTCATCTGTTCCCTGAACATCGCACACGCCATCCTTCTCGGGTTGAATGACCCTAGCACGGATGGTGCGGATATCGGCAGGAGCGTCAAAGACGTCGACAAGCCCGACGTACAGGTTGGCGAGACGTGCATTGAGCTTGTCCTGCGCCCACATACGACGAAGAGCAGCTTCATCCTCAAGAGAAGGCTGAAGAGCCTCGCGAAGAGAGACCCTAGGACCCTGGGGTAGAGCCATGATACGATCGAGAAACGTTTGGGCCTCTTGAGTCTGAGGCATGCTTGTGATAGTTGTTAGACAAAAGATGGGAGATGAAAGAACACATTTTATATCCTTCTAGTCAGCGGAAGCGTCGTCGGACCAGTGAATAATAGATACAGTTCGGGATCATATGTCGATTGATTCGCAGCCAACTTGTGCATTGATGAGGTTCTAAAACAGTGACAAGGCAATGATGTACCGTGTTCATATCAAACAGAAATAAGTTGACCGATGCGTGTACCTGGCCCGCCGTGTCGGGATTTGAGTCATAGTCCAACCCGACTTGCGCGGTGCGCAAGCAGCATGATTCACAACAATGATACAGATCACAAAGTCGAATCCGAGACATTCTATGCTATACACGCTATACTCGCTGGATTATGAAGGGTCCGTACTCATAGCCCTGATTCCACTTGCTCTGTTGAAAGACACAGATGAAGATGTTCTTCGTGTGCGCTGTTTAGAATGCGAGAACCCTGGGCTAACAGTTCTCGCCCGATCACCTTTATGATTCCCATCCAGTTTTTCCCTCAGGGCAACACGACATCTTCATCCACTCACAACCGACGCCGCTCTACTCGGTGGTCTCGCCCCAGAGCTTGTCCCTATGAAGGAGGAGTCGTCTATTGTACCGGGTAATAAGGAAGGCCGTCGCTTCACGCGGCAGGTACGAGGCCGTGAAATTGACTCCAGTCAGGCACAAGTTTCCGGGAACCGTACAGTGCGGTAATATCGGCATGGCATAACATACGTTTGCCCACAACAGCAGTAAGGACGGGTCAATCCGCCCAGCGCCTGACCTCTATGCAGCATTTGATGCCAAGTACAAAAGAACACTGGAGTAGACATTAGAATGTTCAGCACGGTGAAGAGATCTGGATATCTGGAAGGTGGGTCAAAGAGAAGCTCTAAGATATGAAGAACAGCTGCGGCAATAGTACGAACCGACTATGAGAGAATGAGTACAGGACGTAAAAAACAATGTGACTAGGACTCACGACCGAGAGCAACGGTACGAATGATTTCAAAGATAGAACAGGTTCCTTAAATGGGTTGTATCCGATAAGTCTGTTCCATGCACCCAGTAGAACGAAATATTGCAAACCGAGACCATCTCTCTTAAGAAGAGGCCACATACTGACAAAAAATTAGTAAGATAGTAAAAATGTAGAAAACTGGAAGCTAAGTATATACCTAAACACCGCGATTGGTGACTAACGCTCCCCAGGCGAAAGTGGTCGATTCAGGTACAGCTCCAGAAGACGGCAGCATAAGCGGTATAAAAGAAAGTAAGATTGTCTTCCATGTACTTGGAATGAAAAGGGGAAAAACGATAATGAAGAATTGAGTAAAGCATAGGGTAATAAGGACAAAATCGGGTTTGGTGTGGATGTGGTGATTCATCGGAAGAATTGGATTGCCATGTCCTCGAGCTCCATCTGGCACTCATCATAGACAGAACGCCGGACAAGAAACCTGGTAACGTCATTCTTGCCGAAGCCTTGATGAGCAAGTTTGACGCAGCCCACACTCGCCACTTGATCCGCAGATGCACACCAGAAGTTAGCAACTTGGTCCTCTGGCAAAAGGAAATATCCGAGAGATGGGGTCATGAACGGCCAGATAAGTTATAGTGCAGTCGGAAGAGTCTGTTTGATTGCATTGTGTAGTGGAGAAGAGAGGCGTGAACGGGGGTAAGAAGGGAAGAAAGAGCACAGTGAAAGCAAGGATTGTAGTAATTGCGAGACGAATAAAGTCTGCCACCAATTTTTGGGCCGAGAAGTAGACATTTTGCAAGTAGATAAGATCCTATTGCGGGTGCGTAATAGAGCGCCATTTGTTTGAATCCGAGACTGAGGACAAAGACAATCGCGTCTAGTAGATCCTGAGACATAACGAACAGTGAAACAGAAAGAATGGTAAAACCTGAAAGGATATTAGACTAAATGAAGATGAGAACCAGTCGGAGGTATACCAAGCATGACAGAATTGTATTGTATTGGAAACGGCCAAAATCGATGAGTAAAAGGGCAGGGTTAAATAACATTGCGATGAACGCCAGATTCTGTGAACGCCCTAGGCCGCACTGTTAGATTTATGTTCACTAGAGATAGCTGGAACGTACCTGTGTGCGTTTTGAGCGAGTTCCCAACCAAGTTCGCGAAGACATACACACAGCAGGAATATAGACTAAAGCATCTGAAATGACCACTGCAGGCCGCATTAAAACTTTACTGCTTTCCGTCTCGATACCTCGGGAAGATTTGAGAGTGAACCACTCCGGAATTATGAGAGAAGCGCTGTAGGAACTTTAGTCAATATCCGACCAGGAAGAATAGCATGACCGCTACGTTCACATTAAGTCACACAACCATAAATGATACGCAGTTAAAGGTGGATAACGCAGTTAAAGGTGGATAATCCAAGCCAAGTGTGTACCACTGACGTCTCGGGAGATGTATTGTGAGTTCCATCCAATGACGCTGGGCTTCGTAGTCACCATACATCGGAGGAGTGCTATGACCTGAGCTTCCGATTAGTTTCAAAAGCGTGTCAACCAAGAATCTCGGCTACTCACCTGAATACGATCCCAGCCCAATACAATATTTGAGGCATATACGAAACAACGACCAATTCTGCTGTCCTTGCCTGTGCGTTCATCGCACAAACCGTCTAGCCGTACTAGCTTCAACTGTTTTCGGACGCAAGCTCAAACTCTCTGTTGAGTGCATTCGAGGAATACCGTGCGCGGTGCCGTGTTCGTTAGGTTCATGATCCAAAAACGAACTGAACGACTTCGGTTGTTGAGGAGATCTACGTGTAGCACGTGTAGAGGTTGGAGCAATTGCTCGAAAAGAAACAGGGGAAAGGGGTGGTATCCGCAACCATGACCTGCCTTACATGACTTTCGAGGAGGTGACGCTGCGGGGTGGGAGGAAGTTCGGGAGTAAATGGTGCTTCGCTGGATAGAAAACTAGAGAAATGTCGCATTTGAACCGATATTAAAATACTCATTATTGATATCTTGGTTTGCTTGAGAGGTTACGAGGCCGATTGAAAGGAGGGAGGAACCGTCTTTACACGCGGCATTTTTTCGCCTCGGTCGCTGGTCGCTCACCGATGGGTCTTGTTTGTCAAGACCTTTATTACCAATCAGGCATCGGAAACTCCGGCTTCTTACACACCCGAACGTGTGGTCCTGGATCCTCTGAGCCTGGACTTCCTCAGCCCAGTCAAAGTTGACGAGTCCAGGACTCGTACTTGCCACGCTCATGGCCCACTTCACTTCATAGGCTGGAATACTGTCAACCCGATTTTATCTAGGGGGATACTTATGCGAGACGCCGTTTAGCTCTGACTAGCACTATACTCGTGCAATGCACGAACTTGCAAAAGAAAGCCTCTCTCGCCGCCCGACCAAAGCCCCCTGTACAATTTTGCGTCACCAGCGGTTAGAAGTCAATTAGAATATGAGGCGACTATGATATCTACGACTACAGATTGAAACTGGATCTGGTGATTCTATCGAAAGAAACCGATTTGATCGTCTGCGACACTGAATGTAGGGAGTGAGGGCGAGGAAGCTGGTATGCATATTCTTATTATCGATTGGGGTATTTCTTAGAACCTCCTACTAGATGAAGGATTGATCTTCTCCGCTAAACGCTCGCGTTATGATTAAAAGACTAAACTCTTAGACTTTTAAATTTCAGTTTGGAAGGCCTGGTCTAGAAGCTACTTTGATACAGATGCATACATAGACTACGAGACTTGATTCGGTCCTCTCCCTCTTTCCCACTCCATCTTCGATTCATTTTTAAGTCCCTTTCCTTTTGGATGTTTCTAATTTGGTCAGGTTATAATGTTTATGCTGGACTTGTTCCTGGAACTTTGTTAGAATAGATGTCAGACGCACATAGGTACTATGTGCTATTCACCATCCGAGATACCGTGAGTAAATGACGTTCTGCACTGTATCATTGGGGTAGCAATAGATATCTTGTCTCTGAAATTTTTTCGAATCCTACATAAGAGAATGATACATTATCATATACTCAGTATATGTCATCCGAAGGCTAGTTTATGAGACTATACCTAGGTCAATCAAGAATATATCATCTAATGCATGGTGCAGCCATCTTTTTGCATCGAATACTTAAAAGGGTGTGATACTTGGTTTTTGAAGGCAGCTGCGTGAATTCATCTTATTCTACTTGACATCTATAATAAAGTAACGTTTTAAACGCTTGCAGATACGTATACTACTGTATGCTTATCGTCCATTACAAATGACGCAACAATACGCAATATCAATCAGTATTTGTAGGAGCCATCTAACGACCGAGTTCATTGACAGAGGTGGGAAGAGTGCGGATTTCATTGCGTATGTCCTCTCAAGCTGTCACGGTACTATTCAGATCTGTATCTATATATCAATCTGTTCGACTAGTGATTGTAAGCATAAACTACTTAGCCACCCAATCCAAAGCGTACGGACCTGGCATTGACATGCGAATCGACTCGGTGGTCAACCGAGCTGATGATAGCTATATTGTCATAACTCTGCTAGTCATAAGTCATGTGATAAGAACTCAAGACCACAAAATAGTACCGGACCACGAAGGCGTCCGAGATTATATTAGCAAGAGAAGGGAAGTCAAACGAACCTCTTCAAGCTGTAAACTTGTAGAAGATCCATTTCACCTGAGTCAAAGATCATATCTGCTAAGAAATAGATTTACACAAGAAAGAACTAGCAATTTGAGGTGCGTTTTTCGTCACGCAATAGTGCAATAGTGCACCAGATAGGTCAGGAATGGTGTACCATCCCCACCCAATATATTTTTTATGACACTGACAGCTCGATCACTTGCAATTAAATGTAAGAGACTTCATCATACAACACTTCGAATTGATTCGGAGGAAGAATACTGTCAAAAGAAGTAAAACTACACCAGAGAAGAACTTGATATTTCTTCTCTGATGTCGGAGAGTTGGGCTGTTATGCGGATATGATAAAATTACGCATTCTGAGAGTTGAAATTTGTTCCCAGCCCTAATTGCTGGGGCACCATTATTGTCGCACTGAATACGGTGGGATCAATCTAGGTTTTCTGATGTAGTATGCACACCTGGTCTTCCATTCAAGGCCAGAGTATATTTTAATCGTTTGAATTCGTTGCGTTTCAGAAAAACCACCGAGCGTAGAGCATTAACCGCTGAACACTGACATTGAATCGAAGACGAATGTGCCATAGACAATTCATGATCCTGTAATAGAACGCAAAAAACGCCAAGAATCAAGTCAGCGCAGAGCACGTCTTGATTTATCAACACGGGCACAATAGTCAACGATACGTTTTATTTTAGCAGGAACCAAAGGTATAAAAACTCCCTGGATTTAGTGGTATAGACCATCGCCTTCCCCGCGTTCTTTCATCCAGCACTCTCAAGACTCAGAATGATGCTCTCTCGTGTTTTCTCTCTCGCTTCTTTCTTGATGCTCTTCCTGAGCTTCTCTTTCGTCGCCTCGGGCCCCGCCACTTTCCCTCAGGCTCGCTCGGACGTCAAGCGTCAGACTAACGCCGATGTTGACAGTGTTCTCACCAGCTTGCAAAGCCAATTGGGAACGATTTTGCCTCAGATTGGTATGCCCTTTTTCGATGTTAAGTTTTAATTCGTCGTCCTGATCAATCTCGGGCTAGATGCCCTCTCTGCTAGCGGTAACGCCACCGATGCCAATGTTACTCCCCTCATTGGACAGCTTAACGATGCTCTCAACGGCGCTTCCGACAACCTTAACAACATTCCTGCGTCGGGCCTGCGCAAGAGGCAGTCCGACCAGAACACCGCTAACCAAGTGGCTGGTATTGTTACCGTGAGTTTCATCCGTTAGCATCATTCCAAGTTAGATCTGAACTGACGCGTAATGCTTGATTCGTAGGATATCACCAACTCTCTCAACGGACTTCATGGCCATGCCGCTCATGTTTCTACCTTGACTGTCCTCCTTGCCAGCGTTGATATTGCCTTGCACCGTCTTCTTATTGGCGTTGACGTTCTTCTCGTGGGCGTGCTCAAGCTTGTGGCTGGGTTGTAAGTCTTTCATTTATATCTAGTTCTGTTTTCATCCACTTACTTAACAAATCACCTTCTTTGTTAGACTTGTCGATGTTGCTAAACTTCTTCGCGGTCTGGCTTTTACCCTTACACTTACTCTTTTCGCTCTCGGTCTCTAGATTGAGTTTTTGATTCAATACTTTCCACAGCGTTACTTCCAGCCTGAATCAATGCCTGTTGAAATCTTGCGTATGAAGTGTACTTGTTGTTGTTAACGATGATATATTGTTACCCGTCTCAATCGATATGGGACTGTGACTCGGAATAAATCTTTGTGGTATAAATTTAAGTTAGTTGAGGATTTTGTTGACGGCCTAAAAGGGCCTCGTGAAAAGGGCCTCGTAACATTGTCGCCTCAAGATGAAGGAATAGAGCCGTCGCTTCGTGCGGCAGGTACGAGGCCGTAAAACTGATTCCACATGCCATGATGCCAACGGTCAGGTACGGTGCGGCAACATCGGCATGACTTGAAAATGGTTTGCCCACAACCAGCCAACCGATGATCAGTCCTCAAAAGCGAACCATAAATACATAATGGTTTGCCGCCTGTCCATCCAGAAGACCTGGAGTTTGGATTGACTCCGCCTCTACCTCTTCGACATAATCACCACTCAATCCATTTGACAGCCTGCCAGTCTCACCCGGCCTCGCCCCACTGCCTTCCACTCCTCTTTATGAACCTCTTCCCCGCCTCCGTTGTTAGCACCCAATCAATTGGATACCACTTGCCTTCGTGAGTTTTGTTCTCTCTAAGGAGAACAGAAGTCCTAACAACATCGATACCCCTAAACTCCTCATTACTCTACAGTTCCGATTCGTAACTGTTTTTACCACTTCATCCCATGGTCATTCCCTTACACATCAAAACAAAACCTCAAGCAGCAGCGAAGATAACAGCAACAGCATACATGAGGCAATCCGCATTCGAAATGTCGGTTCCAGGAAGTGGAGATCATGGTTCAGCCTGGCTCGAGTGGTTTAGCTGGTCTTATTGGCGACAAGTTTTTCACAAATGACAACAGGTAGTTGTTGTTATCCTCTCAGAAAGCTGGAGTGAGATTAAGAGGAATGCAGAAGATGGTAGCAAAGATGTAAATCGAGAGGGAGGAGAGGGGGATGGAACTGATGGTACGGAAAATACACCTCTTTATGCCAATATCTCTACCTCTACCATGGTATAAGAGACTGGACATGGGCCTGTCTCGGGCATTCGACACCTACAACTCGCGCTTCCCTACTCCGGTTGGAATTGGTGTGATGGCGGGATATGTTTGTAGTTCAACCCATTATTATACACCGTAAAATTCACATGTTTATCTATTCGTTGTTAATCATGATGCGAGAGAGGCAAGGACTCAGGAGAGATAGAAGTGGGATGATGAGCCTGGTGACACCCATGTTGCCAATTGTTAGAATTCGGTCTAGATACAAAAGTGTAATCAATAAATCTAGGTATGTTAGTATAATGAAAAACTAAAGATGAAAATGAGTGGCTCACCTCTGTCTCGTAGTATCGAGGACAGAGGTGTTAATTAGTGTCTAAAGCGTATATATACGAAAGTGAACAAAGAAAGAAAGGAATAAAGAAAAGTAACCGGTAAGTAACCGGTAAGTACGAGTGGCTAGTTACCGGTAGCGTCTGGCCCCTATTCATGGTGCATATCGCTACTCTAACACCAATGTCACCTTTCTGCACTTATGGGTTGTGGTGTCCCATGCGAATTTGGGGCAAGAACCAAATGTTACGAGAGTGAGAGGACCTGGAACTGCTTCATCAATGACAAATGTCACCGACATGATATTGTCCTTTTGCATCAACAGCTTTGATTGATATCTCATGGGGTACCCTACCACTACTGGTGATACAGAGAGAGAGGTAAACAGATATGGACTTGGTGGTGTAGGAATGCCAGTTGCGTGAAGGAGGGTTTGTTGTTAGTGTCGGTGGTGTTGAGGAACGGAAAGGACTCAATTGTGTTGCTCCTATGATGTATTTTATCCGGTCTGTTTCTGCCCTAGTATATAAAATCATCGAATAAGTTCATACTTTCTACTCCGAGTCGTGCATATATACAAAATATACAAACATAGATCTAAGTGTGTTGACGAGTGCCCATTATTTTTCCCTTTTCTGGCTAGTTGGGAGTGTTTACTTTTTTTGTCTTCCCAGTGTCGTTTTTGTGTCCTCTAGCTTCGAGACACAATTCTTTTCTTTCTGTTTTGTTTCCCGTTTCCGATGAGCTTGTGTTCCTGCATTTTTTGACACGATCTATACGATTTCAAAGTAGATTTGCCCGCACTTTTTCCCCTGTTTTTATCATCCATAGCTTCGAATATGCCAAGGTAACTGGTTTGTACTATCTTGAATTTGGTCTATTTAAATGTCCTGCTTTCAGCACCCTGTTATCTGCCTGAGTGTAAATGAAACAACTTATATGGGAAATTGTGCTTACGAAATTCGGACATTGCCCATCGGAGGTCTAACTTTCTGGAACTCCCCATGTCTCTGAAACCTTATTTCTCCATCATTCAATTGAGTGGTCACATGCAAATGGATAACTTTACACCTTCGACAGTTACATCCCTTCTGCCGCAGTTGTCGGCGTGTGAAGTAAGTAAACAGATATCTCCATGTTCTCCGAAACCTTATTTTTTGACATATTGAATTGACTGGTCACATGCAGCTGGATAAATTTCGCGTCTTCAGTACATCACTGTGCTTCTGTCCATTTGTAAGTATCTTTTGCTTTCTTCAATGAATTATTATCAAATGGGAACAGTACAAATTAGTCTGCGTAGAATGAAGAAAGTGTCTGTGGCTCTAGGAAAAATTGGTTTGAAAAACAGAAGGCGGGGAAAGGAAGCTCACCCCCAGGTTGCTGAAATCATTGAGGGTGGAGCACCAACAACTTCCTTATCTGGTTCAAATACCCAGATTTCTGAGCAGATACAAACATCACATGGCACCCATTTTTTCACAGATTCAAAGAATAATGACTTCAAAAAGGCCAATATAACAAGTGTTGGTGGGAATCAGACCAACAATTACTATAGATCTGGTGAGTTTGGAATGATCCAAAAATAAACCATATAATTTACCTTCTTCTAGATGGACCATCCTCTGAAGCCAATGTATGTATTTCTCCAGAAAACAATTTGTGTATACAGCTAATAAACCCTTCCTGTAACAGAAAATTACTCCAGAGTATGTAAATATAATAATTCTGTTCTAACATGATGCTAAATTTTTTGAAACAGTATCATTGCATCAGCTACCCCAGCACTGCCATTTGTGTTCAAAGGAAGGGAGGTGCTGGTTAAACAAGGGGTTGATATCCTCTGTCAACCAAGTCTCAGATTCCTGGCCATTATGGGAGCAGGAGGAATAGGCAAGACTTCATTGGCCCTCCATATCATGAATGCTACTTCAGTCAAGGATAAGTTTGCAGGAAGATGTTACTTTATTCCATGTGAACTTTTTGAAGATGCAGATTCCCTTATCCAGGGATTGATCCATGTTATGAAGTTGACCTTGCATGAGAATCAGAGCAAAAATGAGGTTTTATTTGACCATCTCCAGGCAGCTGATGATGATTTGCTAATCATCTTTGATAATTTTGAGACCCCCTGGAATCACAGTGGCTCAAAGATTGGTGTAAAGTATCTAATGGAAAAGATTGCACAGTACAATGTAGTATCTTTGATTGTGACCATGAGAGGATCAGGAGGACCTAGTGATATTCCATGGATAAAGCTTGGGGGAAAGTCAGGCATTTCCACATTATCACCAGATGCTGCAAAGGAGGCATTTAAAGCCTTTGCTGGTGACAATCTACAGGACATGGGAAGTTATGAATCTGAAATTGATTTATTAATGAATCAACTTGAATATGTTCCTCTAGCAATCAGATTGAGTGCCCAGCATGTCAAAAGAGTGTCAATGAGGGTGCTTATGAGAATGTGGAAGACACATAAGACTTCAATATTGAATGAGGATGGTAGAGAACTAGACCGACTGACCAGTGTCAGCTTTTCCATTGATCTATCCATTGAGGTGTTTAGAATAACAGGAAACACACTCAAGCTTCTTTCGGCAATAGCTTTCCTTCCTGATGGAGTACCTATGTGGTCTGAACATTTAGGTGAAGTTTTCACAGAAAAAAAAGAGTGGGATCTAGAAGTGTCAACACTCTTAGATAGCTCCCTAATTTATGACCAATATGAGGGAATAAAAATGTTGGCACCAGTTAGAGAACATATTCATTTAAATCATAGAATTGGGCAAGATGATGTAGATCAGCTGGAGAAATTTTATGCACGTTTTCTTCAGAATCTACCCAATAATGATATGGAAGCCCAACCCATACTTCAACTTCATATTAACAATATTGAAAAGATTTTTAAAGCACAAATAAGTGGTGGTCACTCAAAAACTTCACACATTTCTGCAGTAAATATACTTGCCAGATTTGGGAGATTTGTTTCAGTTTCCATTGATCTCATGGATCTGATTCTACAGAAAGATAAAAATCTCAAGGAGGAGGATGAGGTTGATTTGAAACTTATGAGAGCAAGCACATTGAGATGGATGGGAAGATTTGAAGATGCTGAGGATCAGGTGATGTCTGTCAAAAATTCCCTCAATGAGGAAAGGAATATCTCTCAATCTAAAGCAGCTATGCTGGGAAGGTGCTTTGATATTTTGCAAGGCATCTACTATCTTCAGGCTCAATTTGGAAAAGCCATCAACATGAATCTACAAGCCCAAAAGTATTTCAAACAAAGTGAAAACCAATGGGCTCAAGCTGATTCAATGAGCTGGCTTGGGGATATTTACTTTATGCAACAAAGGTACAAAGAAGCCTTTGAAATGATCTCAGAAGCTCAGCAGGTATTTCTACAGATTGGAAATGAGCTGGGAGTTGCAGAGTGTCTGAAAAGGCTTGGAGATATTTATTTAATGCAGGGTAGATATGAGGAGGCAACTGAGATGTTATCAGATGCTCGAAAACAATTTGAGACTTTTGGAAATCAGCTGCGAGCTGCAGAGTGTCTATGGAGTCTTGGGGATCTTTATAGAAAGCAGGAAAAATATGATGAAGCAACTGAAATGACATTGAAAGCTCAAAAACAATCTGAGGACATTGGGGATAAAGAAGGAGTTGCAAACTGTTTGAGACTCTTGGGTATAATTTGTGAAGAGCAAGCACAATATAATGAGGCTGCCAATATGCTCTCAAATGCTCAGAGGCAATATCAAAGTACTGTACTATTTCGACCAAGTGTTCAGTAACGCATAACGCCCCCCCTCTGAACACCCTCGATTTTTCAATTCATAACGCATAACGGGGGGGTATGAACACCTTTTTTTTTAATTTTAAATCTCGTAACACACCCAAAAGTGCTCTGGCGGGCCTGCGGCCCGCCTATTTTACATCTCATAACACATAACGCCAATCTCTGAACTGGTCCTTGACCAAAGATTTTGCGTAACGCTCGAAATCAATGAACTCTTGGTCGAAATAGTACAGTATTGGGAGATTTGTTAATGTTGCATGGTGCTATCAACATCTTGGGATAACTTATAGGCTCCAGGGCCAATATGGAAAGGCAAAGGAGGCATTCACTGAAGCCTTGGAGCTCTTGAAAATATTTCCAGGAGAAAAATATAAAATTGGATATACTCTGTTGAACTTTGGCCATCTTCTCTTTGATATGAAAGATTTTGTAGAAGCAAGGAGGAGGTATGAAGAAGCAAGGGATATTTTTGATTCACATGGACAACTTGAAAAGGAGGTGGATTACTGTTCTCAGGCACTTGCTGAACTTGATGAAGCTGAAACCGCTGGATCAATCAGTAAATGACTTTTTGTACCCCATAGTAATAATTCTTGCATTTATTGACATGTTGATTTCTCATCTGGTAAATGTTTTTGACAGATATTTATTTGACTATGTACAAGATTCACATAGTCAAATGAATATCTGTCAAAAACATTTCACGAAGCCTCATGAAAGGTTATTTTTGTACTAGTTTGTGAGCTTCCTCAAATAGGTGTACTTATATATCTTTTCATTCAGAATGAGAATTTCAGTCAGTTTTTATTAATTGAATTGTGGGTTCTGTAGTCATCGTGTACATTGAAATTGAGAGAGAGGGTTCATTTTCCCCTATAGGTAAGTATAGACTTTTGTTTTTCATTCAAATTTATGGTGATGGACTACCTCTCCACTGAAAAATATCAAACAGTTCTTTGATATTTTGAAGTGTATGTTTTATTTGGATATAAGATGCCGCAAGTACCTAGCACGTCTCGGCAATTTGTGCTAGATAATATCAATAAGTGATGAATCTACTGGATATCAGATTTTTCAAAATGGGTAAGAAATCACGGAGTGACCAGTTATGTGTCACAACAATGACCTTGTTGACAGTGGGTTATAGTGTGTTATGGAACCGATAACTTGCTCATATGTGTGAAATCGACTGAGTAACAGCATCGTTTTCATATAATTATTCCATCTCTTATCGGCCCCATTTCCATTTTTTGTGGGTTGAACCTGCAGATTTTGGTTGCACAGGCAGCCAAAGAGGGTTCAACATTACTTTCGGCAGGTGAGTATAATTTTGAGGTACTATTTAGATCACCTTTCCCGCAATATCTAACCTCGACATCATTCCATTTGAGGGCTGGACACACGTTCTGTGTTATCGGAGCCTGTTGCAAAGCCGGCGTGATATACATACTGAAGCTAACCTAGATCCGAAAATTGACCCCGATGCGAAAAATCTTATAATTCATTGGCATTTTTCTTGTTACAGGCTACTTACTTTTATTTTGTGTACCAAACTGTTGCATATCTATGTTCTACATGTCAGTTAGTCTCCATAAAAAAAAGACCGCTGCCGAATATAAACTTCCAAAGGCAGCTTTTTCGCATCTGGGTCAATTTTCGGATCTAGGTTAGCTTCAGTAATTGTAATGTAGTTCGTGTAGAAAGCACACGAGTGCTTCATATACAGAACTTCGTGGAGTCCTGAGCCATAGTATTGGTATCAATCAGTGTCGAAATCGGGTAGGTACATCTCTGGCTCTGTACCCATTATTATTAAGGATATGGGCCATCGCTGCGCGTGGGCAGGAACGAGGCCGTAAATAAGTATGCACTGAGTTGCCGGAGTGCCGTGCTGCGTCATTCCGAGGAAGAGCCGGCCGTAAGATTTTGATAAGCGACGGGAATAAGTAAGGACGAGTCCTTTCAGTCGGCCTCGTAGTAGAAAGGTCACTGTGGATTCAAAACAAATATGCACTTGATGGCAAGCTAACTGTGACCTTTCATCATAGGACGTCTTTTTCAGACTGTATCTTCACTACATGTCTACCATTTCCGTGCCTCGAAGTCCGCTAATGTATCCCGAGCACACTCCTCCATCGATCTATACCTAATTCTTTCCCCCATCAACTCTAAGCTTTCTCCTTCTGGACTGGGTACCATTCCAAGGATACGGCTAGCCTTACTAGAATCACACCAGTAGAGGTAGTTCTTATCGCTAGACCCTGGATTGCCTTTGGGAAGGTTTGGATGGGATGGTATCGGGGATGGATCAAATGAATTGACAAGGTCATCTGGTTGATGCATACTGGTAAGTACCACAAAACGAAAACGGAAGAAGGGACTTCCAACATTGTCAACTCACGCCATTCAAGTTGATACCTAAAAGACCCAGCACTGACAATCATTCTCTCCCCAGCTGCTTCTTCTCTCTGTAGAGCACGTACATGCGCTTCAGCGAGATCACGTACATCGACCCATCCGATACCGCCTTTACTTCCTCCGAGAGTCGTCTCGGGATCTTGTGAGCCAGTGACAACGGTTTCGTACCATTGTCCAACCGAGACACCCAGCGCAGAAGGATTAGGAACATCATGAATAATAGGACCGAAGACATAGGGCGGATTTATGACTACAAGGTCCCAGGAAATCCCCGATTTTGAGTGTTGATTATAAAAATTCCAAGCAGCTGAGAACAAAAGAATCCGAGGTCAATTTGGCAACCTACAAGAAAAAATTGCAATGTAGCAACGTCGCACCTTTTTCGGCCAAGACTTTGCTGGCACGATACTTGATCACGGCCGACGCAGAACAACCCTGTTCTTCAACCTCTTTCACAGCCGGCTCATTCCAATCTCGTTCAGACAATACGATCGGGCTAGAGACTGGCCTTATGATAGCTGCTACAGATGATGTAATGACAACGCGTTTGACATCTTGACCATACTTGATTACACTTTTGAGAATTTCAGTCGTGCCCTTCACGGCAGGTTCAATGATTTCTATGATTTTGACCATGAGGACAACATTGGAGTGAGGTGAAAGCGATGAAAAAAGTGACCTTGCGGGTCATCCGCACTGAAATGGACCGGTGAGGCAACGTGCTCAATGGCATCCACACCTTTTACAGCTTCATCAAATGCACCGTCCTAAGTATTGATCAATTGATTGAACCAGATTGAAGAATGCAGACAGCTTGAACTTACTGCAATCATGTCCCCGACTATAACTAGATCAAACTTTGCTCCGTAATCCCTAAAGAGATCCTTCAAGAATTTGACTTTATCTTCCGAACGTACCGTACCTCGTACGATATAACCTCGCTCAAGGAGTGTTCGTACAAGCCAAACTGCTACGAAACCGTTTGCACCTGTGACGAGAATTTTACTGCCTGGAGGTACGGTGGGCATGTTACAAAAGAAGAAACAGGGGTGAGGACTCGTTTGAATGTGACAATAGTAGTGCCTATATATGAAGGAGATTCAGAAGTACCATCGCTATGCGTGGCAGGTACGAGGACGTGATTTCCAGCATTTCAATTTGCCGTTGCCGCAAGTGTATACTGAATGTAGATATACGCTGGTGGAAAACTAAAGCCTTTCCCGGTAATCACACAAAGACGATACCTCAAGTTCGACCTTGTAATTATCTTGGCTACTACCGCTAGGTCTAAAATGAACAATAAAATGGCCCGGTTTGGTCACTTGTTCATATACACACGGAAAATCCATGTTCGTGAGAATGCGGTCTGGCAGTCATCGCATCCCTAGAGCTATTCTGCGGCTGTAGCGAGCTGTAGCGTGGGGCATATTTTTCCTAAAGAACGCCGCATGAGTGCGGCAATGCATTCGAATGCGATCCTCCTCTCTTCATCGGAGTTACGAGGCCAAATTTATGAGGACTCGTCCTTACTGAACTTCGGTCGACTGGCTGGTTGTAGGCAAACCCATTTGGTATGTGATGCTGATCCTGCACAGTTTTCATTTGACTGCCTGACTGCCACATTTTACGGCCTCGTACCTGCCGCGCGAAGCGACGGCCCGATTCCTTCATCGGCTCAGTCGGGGATACAAAATGCGGTCGTGACTGGTCAACCGGTCACGTTTTCTTGACGCTTCTCAAACTTTTTTTTGGCGTAACGTTTGAGTCGCTAACTCGGTCTGCTTATGGCCTGTACTCTACCAGACAAGACTCTCGACGTAGTCGTGAATGTGATCCACGAATCGGCCTCGTAACTTGTTACTCACCATGAACGAAATCCTGGCAAAAGAGGTATCTTTTCCTACTGCTGCTTCGTCTTTTTTCCCGCCTCATGCAAAACATATGTGACGGTGACAAGGTGTCGACTTACCGGTAGCAGCCAGGTTGCTCGCTGATAAAATACGGCGAAATCGGGATACTCGGGATGAATCTGGTACAGACATAGGGTGTGAGTGGGAGAAGGATTGGTAAGACGTACAACAAGTTTGGCAAATCGTTAGGGATCCCATGTCGAATGGTATGTCATTTCTGGTCTTATTGGATGTCCTTCTCATCAACTCAAATTGACCCCATGTACAGCAGATTTACTAACGGGTACCAGAAAGCAGTGTCTGATGGTCTCACCTTGTGAGTCCACGTGAAAAGATTCATTCTAAAGTCGTCTCTGGAATTATGGCTGTTCGTTGGCCTCAAACTATGACAACTGGACTCTTAGGCGATTGCTATGTCGGTTGCATTGGTTTTTGTTTCATATAAAAGAAACTGCTGGAAGGAACACCTCCAGAGCGGAGTACGTTGGCTTCAGTGTTGTCAACGACTCCATTATCTTCCAAGGTGCGCCTTCCATACATTCTGATATGAAATAATACTAAAGTATGAGCTCTTACACGTTTTCGGTGTAGCTCCTTGCTGGTCAAGGTTATTTTTTTGAGCCCATCACTCCACTCCAATAACGACCCTTCACGACACGAATGACCACCAAATCCCTGTCGATGTCACTTCCTCCGACGCAAGCCCAGATCATTGAAGCGGGGTACGGGATACCACCTCTGAAGAGTCCCTCATCTCCGTGCTCGCCCCGCTCACCCCGTCTCCGCAGACGTCCACAATCGATTCTCAGGCGACCTCCTCCTCTCAGATTGTCACGAACTTTGAACCCGTTTGCTCCACGTGACATCATACTTGTGTTGTCGCCTCCTCCTACAACTACACGAGGCTCAACGACGGGGACACGGAGCGGAAAGGTCTTAAACTCTGGAAGAAAACAAACCGCGAAACGAAGCGACACACCCCTCATAACCTCACCTCATGTACATTTCCCTCCTTCCGCCAAACTCACCAGTCTTATTTTATCGAGTTCTCGTTTTCCTCTATCAGGCATAAGCTCCGCAAGTTCTCGATATTCAGATGAGGGGGAAGGGCTTATAATCGTATCACCTAATCCGCCCTTAGAAAATAGCGCGAACGAAAAGGAGAATATGAACGATGACGTGTTGCCTGTTAAACCGACAGAGAAAGGTCTTCCTCCGTCTATTAATCCTTCTCTGTCCGCATCCCCATCGTTTTATCGATATCCGAACTCGCCTTATCCCTTATCCGAAATCGAAATCGAAATCGAATCCACCCACTTCCACTGGTTCATACATCCTCTCTCCGCGGCTCCCATTTTCACCTGCCCCCCAACCAGAAGGGAATGAACGAGCACAATTATACAAGTCTTCGGCTATTTCAATCCATCCACGTCACTCTTGCCAACGAACCCGCCCGACATCCTGTACAACTGGACAAGGCTCTGAAAGCATACCCTCGTTCTCCCTATCCCACTGCTACCTTCGACTCTGATCATCACAGACTGGGAGACTCCGAGGATGATGACGATATGGACATGGATGTGGATGCAGACAAAGTACCACCACCGAGACACATACCAGTTCGTGCAAATACAATCGCAGTCCCGGCTACTCATAGAGGGAGAGACAGAACCATTAAAGCATTAGGTTCTCACAGTACGGTCGGAGCTGAC
>ML179239.1:0-10756 GCA_004369135.1 Dendrothele bispora CBS 962.96 | reverse complement strand
ACATTATGTTTGATTCTATCACAGGATTGGACATCATATTTGAATATGTACTGATCATGAAATTATATATTCAAGAAAGCATGATATATATCATGTAGTAAGAAATTCCAAAATGTCAAATCTAAGTAATGGCATTCATCAAGTCAATTCAGAAACAGTATGATTGATAAAAGCATAATATTTAACCTAAAACAGACAGGACATAATACAGAGCCTCAATCAGATGTATAATATTGAGCTATATACTACAGCAACCCATATCCTTCTACATTCATAGCATCGTTGTCATGAACTCGCCGGTCCGCCACCCCGCCACCATACCAGAAGCCACATCGCTTAACCGGGACAACTTATTTCCTATTCCGAAGTGCGATTAGGCACGAGATCATTACTAATCGCACTTCCGAACACGGCATACAACGCGTTAGGGGCCGATCTCTTATGTGGCACCGAGACTTGGTTGATCGCAGGGGTTGACGGGTGACATAGGGATGATCAGACATTGTAGGTAGCGGAGAGGAGGAGGCATTATTGCTGCTAGGAGTATACTCCTTTACTTTATAGTATATATACCTTGTATAAACATTAGTACTAGTTAGAATCCAATCTTAGTTGTCATAGGACACATTGTTCTATTGATCCTACTTTCCTGGTAGGCGACGACTTGCTTATTCGCACCACTCTCGTTGTCGACTCAGCTCCGAAGGCTGTCTATCTTGCGATTCTCCTTGGTTTCCATACTAGTTCCATTCTCTAGCTTCTAGGCTCGTAGTCTGAGTCGCCAACACTAGGTTCCTGGTTCCTCGTATCCGTGGCTATCGTTATTCGCACGAATCGCAGTCTGATATAGGTGTATATCGACTAGTCGCACTACTCTCGAGGCTTAGAGGGTCAGGTTCCATCGCACGATCGCTGTCACTCCCCAACAGGTTGCCTAGGTTAGGCAAGGGTGTATTGCTTTTAGGTCAGGTCGTGACAGTAGATTGGATTCTCCTTACTGTTCAGGAGTGTCGATCGTGCACTGTCGTTGCGTTCCCCTATTTCTCATTCATTGATCGAAGTCTCACCAACATTCGCTCACCGTTTTACCGGACACATTTATTGTGATTCGCATTCGTTTCTAGTATCAAGTACTCCTATTATAACACGAGACTTGGTGTTCCTTAACGGACGAGTACTTATCCCCTACTCGACTCATTTGCTCTGTATACGAGCACTTATATTCGCTATCGAAATCAAGATCTATACTCTTGGAATCTAGCTCTAGAGACTAAAGGAACCTCTAATGGACCGCGATTTATCTTACGCTGTGGCTATAGGAGCCATACTCTTGGTACTCGCATTTTGGATGACTTGTGCCAAGGCGGCACTACTCGTATTTGTTGCGATTCGCAACCTCATGCAACCTATTCTCGTAGTCGCATATGATTATGCGCTACTCTCTAGAAACTACGTCTTGCACCATATCTTGGTATTCGCATGGAATCGCCGTTTGTTTTCGGCTTTAGATATCCTGCTTCCAAGAATGAGGCAATCACCTATCTCTATCCAATACCGAATCTTACACCAAAAGCTGGTAATCGCATCCGTCATTCATCATTTCCGACAAACATCTACTTTGAAACTGGACCTCATTGAGAGGTATTCCATATCGCAAAAGGATTTGATGCTATCACTCGAGGAAATTCTCAATGAAGAATACTCCGAAGTGTTGCAATGGATCCTTGCGAATCGGAAGAGTGAGGAAGCATTAAACGAGTTATTTCGCAAGCGGAATGTAGTCCAGTATGTTAGGACTAAACAGGAAGCGCGTAGAAAAACTGCGAATAATGCTCCCACCCAGTTTGGAGATGGAATCGCACCAAGGGGGATGTCCTATGGAGAATACATGGGAGCCATAGCGGATGAATATAATATTCAGTTGGGTCCGCTATCCACTTTGAGGCCTTGGTTTGCAGCCGAACGGATGAAGGTGTTTTGCGATCGAGTTTCGGATCTGGAAAGAAGGTGGTTCGAAGGTTCTCTTTTGATGGAGGAATATACCTCGGAGGCTAAAAGGATTAGAGATTTGGTCGACACCCATCTTAGGAATGATGGGCACACCACAGATCTAGATTGGATAAAACAACGCCTTTTGAATCTGGAGAATTTGGTGGGAGGTCTAGGCGGATCTGGGAGATTCGTTATGAAGTTGTAGACTGTGCGATTTAGCCAGTACTACTTGCGATTCATGAGAATCGCACATCGGAAGTATTTTGGACTTAGGTTTTTGGTTTTAGGACACCCGCGTTGACAGTCGACTTGTCCTCCAATGTTGAAACGCCTTGAGCCACGAACATTGGAGTAGATTCGCGACTCTGGTCTGCTCTTCGGAGCATATGGACCTTTTTGAGATATAGATTCAAAGTTGAATCTCACTTTCTCACACATCGAAACTTTCACACACGGAATTGAAGTACGAGTCGCATCTCGCGACATTCAAGAAATGATATTTAGCGACCGAATCGCATGAAGCTGCTATGTTACAAAGCACACAAGATCTACGAAATATTCGAGAAGTTCAAGAGGATCCCGATGGTCCTGCCTCCGCGTTCCCTCGATCCGTCTCCGTGTCAATATCGCGCCAACGTTCTGTTGTAGGTGTCAAGTTGTTATCTATGGGCGCGACTAGCAAGAAAGAAGCGTTAGTCGTGCAAATCGCAACAACAGATGGAGACGAAACCTACCAAAAGGCCGTCGATGATGAAATGGTACAAACTTGTACCCGTCCCACTGATACGGTCGGAGATGAGGCTCATCCTCTTCCTCCAACACACATTTTATACTCCTCCATCGACACCCCAGGCAGCGTCTATTCTTTTCGGGTTTGGGATCATCCCAAGTGGAAAACGCAAGTTTGGGATATGTGCATACAAATCCTTGTCGCACGCATAGTTTGCATGGATCACGAGGAAGGAGGTATATGACACCTGGAGTACGAGAAAGGGTGAAGTTTGCTTGAACACGCGAGAAGGATCTGTTGGATACAATGGGGGGAGGAGTCGTCGATCTCCACATCTCCATAGGACGAATGCTCATTTGGGGTGACACGTAACTTGATACGCGATTTACCCTTTCGGAGACAGAAGGAGGATGGATCTGCTGATTGTCGTTGTTAGTCCACGGGATGGATGGTAGAAGGTCAGAGTCGGTGTAGGTGGGATAGGCGAAGTAAATCGCAGGTGTGTTGCGTAAGGGTTTGGACACCCAATTGCGAATCGCATCGAGGTCAGCGATTTTGGCATCGCCTTTGGGTTTCCGAGCTGTTTTGGGGGAAGATGCCGTGAAAGCCTCGGGCTTCGGCTTCTTTGCAGTCTTGACTGGCACGGGTTCCTCGGATGCCTTGCGTTTGGCCGAAGTCTCATCCGGCTGCCATTCGTCGTCCGAGCTTGATTCGGATGGTGTCGGTTCGCGGGCACGCTGTTTTCCCCGCGATTTCGAAGACGGGATGTAAACATATGCGCGATTTGGAACTCGCGGAATGGATTCAAGAGGGACGGAGAGGATCTCGGGGTCAGGGGGTGACAAAGGCTGAATCGAAGGAGGGGGAGAAGACATATGTATATCCTCATCCCGAGGAATGGAGGTACCTGACCCGGAGTCGCGCAAAAGAGACCTCGAAATGGCGTTTTGACGCCGAATCGCATAATCGATACATCCGGGACAGGTCGTGTCATCATGATCGGGATCAGGGACATATGGAGTACGATAGGGAGAGATAGGGAAGTTAGACTTCAGCTGTTTGTAGAACGGATCGTTGGCATGCTTGTTTTTGCCCGGGTGTGTCTGGCCATGAAGGAAGTCGCCAACAAATCGCGAATCGGTCTTCAATGCTTTGACCATTTGACGTCCATAGTAGTTGGCGGGCTCTGCGATTTCGAGCCATTCCACCATTTTCTTCGCGATCTCTCGCTCCAGCTCTGCCTTTCGACCTCGAATCGCGTCCGATTTCGGTTGAGGGTAGCGAGTTTCGTCATTGCTGGGGTCGCCGAAGGGATTGGGATATGCGAGTTCTTGCACATGAGGTTTGGTGAGCTGAGGGAGAGAATGCCGAAAGGAGACCATAGCATCCGGTTCGAATGGTGGGAACTCTGGGTCAATAGGCTGCCAAAGTTCGGAGCGCAGGAAGGAGTTTGCGATTTCCTTCATCACAACCTCCGTGCAGAAGTAGAGCTGCGTTAATTCGTCGTCGCAGTAGACTTCGGCAGCATGATGGTTGTGGAGGTCGCAAATGATGTTGAATGTTTGGGCCTGGTGGATCAAGGGTTAATCGCGTGAATAGAAGAAAGGAATAACAGGAACGCACAAAGGCGTTAACCCACGATATTAGCCCACGGACTCCATGGACCAATTGGGAGTCGGACAAGCGTTCAAATGATGGAGGATGGGTTGCACCGGCAGCAACGTACGCGTGATTGTATTGCTGATACGATGCCATAGCAAGATTGTCGAAAGTTGGAAGAAAATCGCATTCGGTGGCGCTTAACCCTGCGATTAGGTGTGCTCGGATCCGTATCCGGACGTTGGCAAGAGCGAAATAATGGCAAAATTCGACGGACTCTTGAAAATCGGTACGAGGTCTTGGTGTTGGGTTAGTGGGAAGAGGTTCTTGGAGACGGGTTAGGTCGATGTCAACGAAGGAGGACGCGTTGTGAAATGATCGCAATATCTTGACACATTCGCGACGCTGCGCGGGTGAAATCGCGTTGGTCGAGGCGGAGGTGTTTGTGTTGCTGGCCATAGATGGTGATTGTAGGGGTTTGAGGAAGACGTTTTGAAGTGGCACCGATCGATGCGACTTTATATTGGGATTTCTGCCGAGAATTTTCGATCAATTTACGGCATTAATTTTGGTTAAAGTTTGCGAATCTGGAGATTTAATGATTCTCCATTGCAAATCGCATTATTCGAGGACGAATAATTCCTAGAGGGGGGGTAATGTCATGAACTCGCCGGTCCGCCACCCCGCCACCATACCAGAAGCCACATCGCTTAACCGGGACAACTTATTTCCTATTCCGAAGTGCGATTAGGCACGAGATCATTACTAATCGCACTTCCGAACACGGCATACAACGCGTTAGGGGCCGATCTCTTATGTGGCACCGAGACTTGGTTGATCGCAGGGGTTGACGGGTGACATAGGGATGATCAGACATTGTAGGTAGCGGAGAGGAGGAGGCATTATTGCTGCTAGGAGTATACTCCTTTACTTTATAGTATATATACCTTGTATAAACATTAGTACTAGTTAGAATCCAATCTTAGTTGTCATAGGACACATTGTTCTATTGATCCTACTTTCCTGGTAGGCGACGACTTGCTTATTCGCACCACTCTCGTTGTCGACTCAGCTCCGAAGGCTGTCTATCTTGCGATTCTCCTTGGTTTCCATACTAGTTCCATTCATCTAGCTTCTAGGCTCGTAGTCTGAGTCGCCAACACTAGGTTCCTGGTTCCTCGTATCCGTGGCTATCGTTATTCGCACGAATCGCAGTCTGATATAGGTGTATATCGACTAGTCGCACTACTCTCGAGGCTTAGAGGGTCAGGTTCCATCGCACGATCGCTGTCACTCCCCAACAGGTTGCCTAGGTTAGGCAAGGGTGTATTGCTTTTAGGTCAGGTCGTGACAATCGTCATCTTCGTCATCCTGAAACCCATCAAAACCAACCTCCGAATCATCACTATCAGAACCTACATAACCATAATCCATCAACTCATCCTCATTCTCCATATCAACATTCACCTCGTTCAACTGATCAACAGGAGGATCTGCAGGCAAAATCAACGGAGCAGAGCTATCTATCGCATCAGGAACACCATCTTCAAGAATGACCTCCTCTTCTTCACAACGTTGATTAGTTCTATGAAACGAATGGCCCAGACCTAGACCTGGAACAAAGCGAGCAAACATATCTCTATCAGAGAAACTAGATCAATGTAAAAATGTTATATAGAAATACAAAACAAAAAAAAAATGCTTACACGCCGACATAAAACTTGACCCAGTCTTCATTCCCATCTGATTCCCTTCGGCCGAGAACGGATTGACCCATATACGACTTTGTTCTACCGAAATGAAATGCCGGAATGAGGTGTGCAGCTCGAATGACATTGTTAGGATCGACAAAACCAAAAGCGCAATCGTCGAGTGCATCAATAAAATGCACCCTCGGAAGTTTCCTCTTTCTCAAATCAAACTTGTCCTGACATGCATCATTAACAAACCACCTAACCCACAGAAAATCCATCTGTCGATAGGGTTGCTTGCCATACTTGACGTCCGCATGAAAGATCCCGAGGACTCGTGCATACCAATAGGGAGTATCGGGGTCCGAAGAGCGAACGATGATGTCGGAGTGGGTGCGTGGATTGATGCTATCCTGACTCCGGCGCATGTCGTATGTGGTGTAATTAACCCGTAAAACCTTGTGAAAATAAATCCGGTCATGACGAAGGTCAATCAATCCACGCTGTGAAAGCGAGATTTCTTCCCCTTCAATTTTACCAGATAACCTTGAGTAAAGATGCTCCTTGAGCTTCCGATAGAAATCCTATTAAAATATTATATAAAGAGAGACAATAGTAAGTTCAGAAAAGATACCTTGACTGAAGGGTCTCTAATATTCTCCTCCATAAACAAAGGCACCGATTTATACATTGACGAGTCATCAGAAATAGCATAATGAAGCCTTGGGGACACCGGCGGCAGAGAGTCGGAATCCAAACGTGAAAAAGCGGGAGAAGAGGTATCGATTTGGCGGAGTTTTACAGACTCAACGACACGTTTATGTTTCTCTTGAGAGGCGACTTGGCGTACAAATGTAAAGGTGCGGTTAGTACGAGCATAAAAGCGTTTCACCCGTCGATGTTCCAGTTCTCCCTGAAACATAACATGAGAAGATATTAGGAAATGGAAGACATATACATACAATTTGAGTAGTGTAGTTGTCTGTTGTCCCGTACAATCTAATAAACTGGACGTAGTGTCCAAGAGCATGAATCTTATAAGTACAAAGGTTGAAACGTTTTCGAATAGCGTCAGCCGTCGTTGATTTTCGTTTACCCTTTGCACTGCCTTCATTAGCCTTCTTTGCATTCCTGCGACCACGAGCTGCCGTTTCCTTGGGAATCTCCTTTGTATTGTAAACATTGCAAACCTTTTCATCGAACAGACGCAGAGACTTTCCGAGGTTGGTAGTTCCTTCGTCTAGCATTTGAATAGAATCTTCGGAATGCAGGCGGAATTTCGCGAGGCAGTGAAAGACAGCAAGGTCGAATAGCAAGTTGAGGATCAGAACGTCATGCTCATGAACTAGACCCTCAAAGACAGGGATAGATGTCTGCCAAAAACGACAGTCAGAAAACAAGGTCAAAAAAAAAATAATCAAATATACCTGAAGCATATCCTCGAAATCACGAGCTGCGAGATGTTTCATTGCTGATGCATTGTTTCGGAATTTCCGGATAGTATCGCGCCCGAACGTAGGAACCTGACGGTACCTGTTGATCCGTCAAATCATTATCGCAAGTAAAGAAAGAAATGCTAACCTTTCGTCAAGTTTCTGAACAGTGTCGTTGCCGTATGCGAATAAAATTCGAATAAGGTGTATGAAGACTGCCTTCCACACCCCAAGTTCCAACTCATGCAATACGTCCGGTACAAACAAGAGAAAAAAATTGACGTCGAACTTGTGAAAACGTTCCGAAAAAGTGTTCTGGAGACATGAGGTTAGGAAGTAAAACATCGACAAAAAAATCCAGCTTACAACAGTCGGAACATATGAATATGGCTGGAGAAAAGTCTCAACAGCCTGGCTAACAACTTTGTATCCAAACGAAAATATCCATTTCCTCATTCGCTCGATTAAACTTCTGCGTTTCTCCGTGTCAATGCGAGGTTTCGTCTCACGGCGTTGGCGGTCCCAACGAGTTCCAAGCTGTCTGATTTGATCCTTCTCCACAAGACAATGAGGGCACGGACAACGTCCGAGAGAGCGAATACTTGCTAACAAAACCCTAGGTAATATAAGCATAGAATGGATGTAAACAGTTTAAGACATACGTACTTTTCTGGATAATCTGCAGAATAAGTAAAAAACCTAGGGAAAAGACGACGAATTACGCCATCACCGCATTTCACTAAGATGCCATGCTCATAGGCGTGCATAAACTCCGGATCAAGTAGCAAACTCCATATTGCCTGCATCAATTCACGCTTCAAATGAGTCAAAGTTGGACCGCTAGCTGGAAAGCCGAATTTCTTCTGGTAATAGTCTTGGATGTTGCTTGGAAGCTAAAAAATTACATTAAAAATATAGACCGGAATAAGACACAGATAGATACCTTTGGGATATAGGAAAGATGATGGGCTGCAAACGACGTAGGTTTTGCGCGCTCGTACTTGCTTTGGTTACCGAAATACATGTATATAGGCCACATTGACTGATCACCAAACTGAGTCACCTGGGTTTCGTCAGACCAACACATAATTCCAACAGGTACGTTCTCTATATCCGTCTCGTTGCGAAGGCTTGGGTCGTTAAGCTGTCGTTGATGCTGCTGAAGTTGAATGCGTTCGTATTCCTGAATGTAAGCGTCCGAGTTGTAAAGTTCATGGTGAAGACGAGTATCGGATGGAAGAGGGGGCTCGACGTCGTTCTGAGAGTCGCGTCGATGGAAAAGTTTGAAAGGAACGTAATGGAAGTTTTGGGAGCGTTCAGACTGGAACACAGACTTGATAACTTCAAGCGGTTTCCGATAGAAGATGCCGTCGACCGTCAACCTAGGCGCCTCTGATTCCGAACATTTCACACCTTCAGCAGGCAAAGGGATTTCCACCGATCCTTCAACCCAACCGTCTTCCGCTGGTAGATGAAACTCCGGTCCCAACCACTCATCCATATCCCGAGACACGTTTCTAGAGCTGAACCCATCTAAATCCTCTTTTTTGAAGTCCTCGGCCTGCAATACATCCTTCACCAGCTCATCGAGGTCAGCCATAGACTTGGACTCACGCCCGTTGTAGAACCAGGACATCAAACGAAAGACGGTCGCGTTCAAAAAGGGGGCGAAGGTGTTGCTGAGCGTTCTCGATGTTGTCCCAAAAACAGAGAGAGGCTCGGAAGGTTGAGTAGATGGGAAACCAGGGCCTTCGCAGACCTCGTCAAGCGGTATTTCTTCGTCAGGAAGTTTCTTGGGTAATTTAGGGTATGAACGGTAGATACCGAACTCGTTTGGCTCTGTGTTGAAATAAACGAATTCGGGAATGTTTTCTGGTTCAGGGGATGGGTCTTTCAGCTGCTCTGGAGAAGGAGGCGAAACTTTCTCTGGAGAAGGAGGAAGAGGAGTGCGTGTTTGATTCTCTAAAGAAGAGAGAGTTCGTGGCATATTGTGAGACAGAGTGGGTAGGTGGTCGACGTAATGTGCAGGTAGAAACCGAGCTCGTCCTGTTCTAGAAGGCCTCAACGTGTTGGCAGGAGGAGCAACGGCAGCTGGAGGGTCAGCGACGTGTGGGTCTAAACTAGAGGTTGACGTGTCATATGTGGAGGAATTGGCCGCAGTAGATGCACCCTCTTGACATGCTAACGCATCAGTAGATGATCCTGAGGCCTGAAAACAAATTTAGAACGCCTTACTTTGCAGATGAAAAAAGAAGATAGCTACCTCAACTGTGTTGTTCACCACCAATTCCTCTGAACGTTTATCCCTTCTAGATTTTAACGTAGGTTTGACCGTAGAGCATGTCCTATTAGTTTTGCGGTGCTTCGAGAGAGAGCTGGTGCTCGAAAATTTTCTAGAGCAGCTTGAGCAGGCATACATGGCAAAGAGGGATAGCAAAAAAAGTTTATGGAATGATAGCATAGGTCTAAGTTGAGACGTAGACGCGCAGGCACAAGATACAGCATAACAAAGTACAAACAACACGGCACAGCAATAAAAGTATATGTCTTAATCTAAGTCAAGCTCATGCTCAAGAATATAGTTACGGGCGTCACCTTCAATACTAACTAGCTCATCAGCAAGCTTTAATAGCGCCCTGCCGTCATCCAACGTATCCTTCAGCGATTCGATGCTGTCAACAGAACCGACGTGGCGAGTCAAGACGTATGCGATACGGATTAGAAGACCGGCAACAACAACGTATCCTTGATGGACGGGGTTGCGATCGCATAGACGCTCCTGAGAGTTTGATGATACTTGAGACGCTTGAGTCAGACGAAGAAGGGCAAGACGACACGGGTCAGGCTCGGGACAGTCTTTGCGGAGAAATTGCCATCGTTTGCGCATGTGTGAGGGATTTTCTTGCTGCTCGATGAGGTCGTAGAGAAAGTTTGACTGCCCGAAGTTCCGGACTAACAGAGTATCTATTTTTTTCTGGTCAACAGGGCTTGGGATCCATTCCGGTGAGATGAAGCTTTGAGGATTCAAAGATGCATCGGAAACGTAGCAATCGGCGTCTTGGCTTTCAGTAACCTCGTATTCTTCAGGGAACTGAGACTGAAATTCGATTCCGTCGTATTCTTGAAGGTTCACTGCTGGTATTTCCGAGACGTTCCCAACCGTCTCTGCTAGACGAATCAACAGACGAACAAACGTGTTTCCAAACTAGTGACCGCGCGCACCGCATTCCAATAGACAATCTTTGGAGGTGGGCACTCGCACCAAGGCTCGCTTAGTGACTAAGCAGCACAGCCACCTCAAAACATGTCCG
>ML179238.1:48848-150898 GCA_004369135.1 Dendrothele bispora CBS 962.96 | reverse complement strand
TAGTCTTTGGGGATGTTGAGTCAAAATCGTGGTATTTTCTGTTTCTGGACGACGCACAACTAGATGGGCATTTTAATTTACAGGCTAGTCAAGGCAAGACCAGAAACAAAGAAACATCTACTGACATCACTGCATTTCCTGTCACGCTCTCAAAGGACCCATCTTTATTCCTGGTAGCGGAGTTGTTCGGGTTAGAAGTTTTTAGGAAAGGAAGCTGGTCTCACTGCCAATATAACAGCTGAACAAAGATGCGGAAGGTTAAGGTAAAGAACAACGGAGGGAAAAACAATTCATACTGGGTACCAATAATTACTCTTATCCTCCATTATGGGTATAGATGTACATTCACTTTCGAGCAAAGAGGACGTGGAGACATTCAGACCAAAGTTACTTCCGCCTAGGACTAAACGAATTGTAAGTATGCAAAACTAAAATGATCGCATTAAATTGATCTCTGGACTTGCCTGCATGCACATGAGCCGATACGATGCCGGGTGTCAGGATGGGATCTAGTCTCTGCGTGGTGAGTACATTGTCTGAAGACAAGTTGACTGTCAGAACGAGCAATGAAGGGATAGTAGAGGTGGCTGACTGGCTCCCATTAGCCAATATCCAAAAGCGCAAGTAAAATGCACGGTAAAGAGTACTAGGAAGACCATCACGCAGACTGTGAAGACAAGCGAGTCATAAGAAACAGGTCAGAAATTAGATAGTCAGACGCGTGGAGTAGGCGTTGAAAATGCGTGCTGTAGTGGTATGGCCGACGTCATGGACAATCTGAGTGGTATCCAGCAGGGAGCTCAGTGACACTGCACGTGGTACCTGATATACAAATTCCCCATAGGATGGCAATTCCAAGCCATCCAACTCGCATGTACTACCGAAGAATAAATTAAGGTTATACTACACCTATATGTACAATAAGCAAAGAGCGGAGGGAGGAAAATCCTTTGTCCATAAGCATTCAGTCACGAGAGTATTCCGGAGGGGGCTCATAATCTGGCTCGTACTGAGCTTGACGCAATAGCTCCTCCATATCCAAACGAATCCCACTATCATTGTGCACCCCAGACCCGGAAGAAGAAGTATACGTCCCGTTTTGTGTCATGACGATCATGCTTTCACCCTTCTTTTTGTAGTTCGCCGCAGTATAACCGTCTTCCTCACTTGGATTTATAACAGTGCGGGTCCTTGTCGAGGACGAGGATGTAGTGAAAGATGGTGCAGTCGATACAGGCTGAATAAATGACCGTGTTTCCGCCGTTCGTACGGTGTTCGTGCGTGCGGTAGAAGACCGGGTACCTGAGGTTATAGAACTTTCGGAGAAGTGAGAACGATGTGTGCGAGACTCGTTTAGAGGGGACTGGAATGGATCTTGTACTACGAAATCTGACGGTGTGGCATTTGACCAGGTACTGGGCACAGAATCCACTCGAGTATGGGTTGTCATCGATCCTACAAACGGAAAACGTTGACGAGGTGACATTATCTCGAGGTCTATCGGACGGTTTGCAACTGAAGTCGATATCGATATTGAAGAGGATTTTTTGTAGGGTTTTCTTGATACTGTATGGGCCAAAACGAAGTCATTCGTCAAGGATCAGATTTTTTTGACTGGCAACACTTACGACTTGTGGCAGTGGAATTGGGTCGTCGCGAATTTGAGCGCCGTCGCCTCCAGTACCTCCACAGAAATGTGAGTGCAAGACACAGCACAACACAACCTACAGCCCCTGCGATACCACCCACAAGTTGTATTGTTGAAGTTGAGCCCGAGTCTGGGCTAGGAGAGTCTGTTGGGTTGGATGGTGCATTTGTGCCATTTTGTATAAGTAGATAGTCAATCCATAGGGGATTTTCAGAGTTAGAATTGATATTTAGCTTGTGTACTCCAGCTCCAAGTGACCGTGACTGGAAGAACTGTTTGTTGTACGAAACAAAACTTTGTGCCGTGTTAGCAAAGCTGACAGGGTAGGATCCGTCAACTGAGAAGGAGGCCGAGACAATTCCACTTGAACTGTTATCCACGCGGCCAAAAACTGAGATAGAGGATCCTGGCCGAACATGATTAACGTCTGATTAGTGAATGAGGTCGCTTGGATTTACCTTGAAATTGCATCTGGACAGAGCTCCCAACCTTTCCACCTTGTCTTGTATGCATAAAGTCACCATCCCCACCGGCCTGCTCCCAACTACCCGAATATTGAAGCATAGGGTCGCGGTCGTCAATGAAATACGTGACGCCATCCGAAGCAGCATCGTTCGTTGAGTTATAGAGAATATAATCGAACCAAAGGCTTCCAGTAGAATTGGAACACGACTCGACCGTGTAAATGAAGCTATGTAGGCCGTCCGTGAGTGTTGGAGACGACCAAAACACTTCATGGTGTAGACTCGTGTTCACGGGTGGGGGATTAAATGGATAGTTTGCTCCATCCAACGAGATTGTAGCGTTACATGTTCCATTGGCGTCAATATTTCCCATCAAGATCATAGAAGTACCTAGCAAAGTAGTATGAGAGCAAGTAGAGCGAAGATCACCATGCCGGGTTTACCATTGAAGGTAAAGGATGCGCTGGCGCCCGAGTTCTGCGACGAAAAAAGTGTATGTCTAAAATCCATTTCTGAACCAGCAAGGGACCACTGGCCGGAATAGGTAATTCTGGCATCCTGGTCGTCAATAATGATAGTATTAAAGGACATTAAAAAGAGCGACAAGAAGTGAGTAGAAGGAGGAGAGAAGGAAAGAAGGGAGTCTCGACTCGTGCCGAACAGCGCTTCGAGTCGAGGTTTTAGGAGAGGGGATCACCGAGGGACGGAATGACATTTGGCATTGAACATGAGGCGACGGCTGAAGGCCCTGGGCGCTGATTCCATTGAATGTCGGATCCTTGAACGGACTTGCCTTATAGGTAGAATTGACCACAGCCCTTCTAAGGATGAACTTCCATTCCATTCGTTGCAATCAAGGCATCTTAAAATGTGCCCCACGATACTGCAGAGAGCAAGGAGATTTTAGCATCGTATCGTTTTTCTCGAGGCACCATGCATGCTGAGCGCAACCTGTCATTGTCAATGGATCAATTCAATACAAAAGGGATCTATACTATGTAAAATTGCTAGGGACCATGAATCTCGGGCGAGAAAAAAGTGCCACACCGTTTTTTGTGCAGGCTTCAAGTCCGGACTTGTTTGTCCTGCCGTGAGAGGAGAAGAGAGACATGCATCGAAACTTTTGCTTGTCCACAGTAAAATGAGAAACAGCGCGGAATAGAGTGGATCGCATTCAACGAGTAAGAACGACACATCGACAAGGTGATTCTGAAATAGCAGACAAAGCCTGAGCTATTTGACTTGCTAAGGTTAGGGTCAGAAACGTCTGAACGGCGCGTCACGCGTTTTCAACTTGAAATTTCTCCAACCTGCTCGCGAACTCACTACACTTTCTTCGTCGCTAAAGACGAAAACGACGGGATAAAATGGAGTCAATGTCTCGTCTGCGATCAACACTCGTTGGAGTCCTGAATCTCCGTGGACAACAGGGTGAACAAGAACTCTTCGATGAGTTGATGGTTCACAAAACGCGTCTCCTCAATGTACTGGACATGGGGAACAGGGATAGCCAACAACAAAAAGAATTGGAGTCTGGTGCGTCGTATTTTGTCTTGGAGTAGTGCTTTACTGACGGGCACGCAGGCAAAACGACTGTTAACGGCAAGTCCGTCGCAGTCAATGCCGAATTTGCGCGACAAGCAATCTTTCTCTCGCAACAACTGGAATGTTCGGAACGATATATCGCTGAAGTTCTGCATTCAGTTCAATCTCAGAATCCCAATATTGACCCAGTCGGTTGTCTCGAATCTACTGTCTACGAATTTCACCAGAGACGCCGTGATCTTGTTGACTGTCTCATTTATCTGTTGGAAGCATGCGACGCATCTGAGCACGAGGGCGTGTATCCGATAGTTCAACGTATTGAAAGCTTCGTTCGCGAGGAACTTATCATTCCTGTCCCACTTCCCGGAGGCGGCGAGATACCGCTTGCATATAGGATATTCAAACAAATAGAGGCTATGGGTGGTATGATTCAACGGGCAGACAATGCGAGAAAAAGTGCCAGAAGCAATAGCATCATACCTCCGGTGAATCAAGGTGTGTATTTCTTTGACAAGTTCTGTAAGTCTTCTAACGAAGGAATTCAGGTCCACCCTCACTTGGGTCTGACATTCTGACTTCTCGTTACGAATCGTTGAAGCATGAGCATCGGTGTCTTAGCAGAGTTCTCTACCTCATGGCTCGATGTGGCTATTTATCACCAAACGAAATCAAGCACTTCACTGAGTGGCTTTCTGTTAATCCTAACCACGGTTTGACCTACCACATGCTTACAACTCTTCTCTCCGCTCTGGATCCTGTAGACCCCGAGTGTTCTAGGGCTAGATTTCGACGTGCTCTAGCTAATGACTCCACTATCATCAACTTCATGACGAAAAAGCTAGATCCCTTAACAGAGTGGAAAGAGCCTGGCCTCAAAGCTACAGTTCTGCTTAAATGGACCCTGTTTTTGACGGAACATCGACATCGTAATCCAAATGTCGAGAACAGATCTGGCTTCCGTACAGAAGAGCTTGAAGTTCAAATTTGGAACGCTGTGCAGGGAGATGTGTTCACTTACCTTTCTGGAGCTGTCTTGCAGCTTTACCGCCGACAGAGTACTCTCACCGTACCGTCCCTCTTGAGCAATCTCACTCTTACCTCCGAACAGCTCGAACAGCGGGAGGTTCCAGAAGAGGATTTCAAGCCTGACGTACTCACAGCTTTCGAATCATTGATCAGGTCTTTGATTACCCATGCTTCTTCGGAACTTCGAAAAATCAAGCAGCGCCAGGAAGATCTAGTCCATGCCAACATTCGCACTGATCGTAGCCGAGGTCTTTCTGCTAGCCGCTTCGGGCTACCAACGCACCTTCGCAAGGGTCCGACAAACAGCCACGAAATGATATTGCCATGCTTTATTCCTTCATCGGTCTCCTATACTCTTGCCTAGCTCCTGAAACGGCTTTACAGTTTTGGGGCTCGGGTGGTCAAACAGACTCTCGTGCGACATATCTTGAAGTACTAGAGTCTACAGCAGGCAGACTTCCTACGTTCTTGCAATGGGCCGTTTGGTCTACGCAGGCGCATGATGCTACGATCATGTCGATGGCCTTGTATGACATGCTTGCCGGGCTAGCCACAGGGCAACAATGCAGCGAGCTGGCCTATAACTTCATGGCAAGAGGTCGTGGCGAAGTCATTCCCGGAACTACGTTGTCATCGAGTTCTAGTGGGAGTTCTTCAGTGTCGTGGGATGTGATTTTTGGTACGCTGGATGCTTGGTCTACGGGGACGACAGCACGAGCTCAGGGCCAACCCCAAGGGCTGGGCAACAGCGGCTTTGGAGGACAGTCATTTTCGTCTACTCCACAACAGCAGAACCATATCAACATTGGTCCTAACGATGTTTTGCGTGCTCAGTCGTATCTTCGCTTGCTTTCCACCGTAGTGACCCACTCTATTGCTGTGCGACTGGCTTTATCCAATCATGCGCACTTCCGCGCTATTCCAACCCTAGTCTCGCTCATTCCCTTGAGTGTTCCGCTCGAGTTGAAAGGGATGATCTTCGAAACCCTAGCATCCTTCTGTCAACCAGGGGCAGGTATTCCCGGGGTAGAGATCTGTCGGGCGGTGTGGACTTGCATGGAAAGAATGGAGGTTATCAATGTGCGAGCATCTTCTAATGCCGGTTTCGGTGATAGCTTCCGACCAGTCAAGGGGGTAGAAGTGGAATTTGAAGAAATCGAGGCGCTGCATGGTCTCTATCCTGCTACTATTCCATTCCTGAAGCTCCTGAGTACGCTGATTCATACGCCTAAACGAATACCGCTCAAAGATCGCGTTACCGATGCTAGTCCCATCAATACGACACCAGAGACGTTGGGTCAACCCTACAGGCTCCCTGGAATTGGCCCGTTCGTATCGTTTGTGATTGACAACGTCTTCTCTAAAATTTCATCACGGGAATATTTACGTCCTTCTCAACGTTGGGAGATGAACGACCTTTGCTTATCTTTTATCGAGAGAGTGCTTGCTAGCTACGATCTGGAGTCTCTCCTAACAGCTGCAGAAGGAGGAGATCTCAAGGCCGCATCTATCGCTCCATTCCTCGTTCATCCCGGATACGATGTCATGAAACGGATCTTGACCAATACCAATCTTCAGGCAATCCTCTTATCATACGTTGTCGAAGGATTGGGAGGCTTCGAAAAAGGGTTCGCTGCAGAGGAACCGTACTTTGAAAGCACAATCTTGAGAGTGCTCAGAATCGTACTCCGAGTGTTGGAAATCCAGGATATATTCTTGGATATTCTCATTCCCCTCATATCAGACTTCGATAGTGCACCTCTCATCGGTACAATCTATCCGCGGTCTTATTTCACCAAATTTGACCAAGCTCTCTCGTTTGGTGCACAGTTTGTTCCTGCGGTCGCTGCATATGTTACCTTTCCGGCTTTCCATGAAGTCGTCTTCCTCTCCGTGAAGATCATCACCATATTGTCATCGTCTAGTACCTTTGCCAACCTAGCCACCCTGATTGAAAGAAGCGATGATTCCGAGCGTATTTTGGCTGGATATTTGCGGATCATGTCAGTCGAGTCGTTTGACGACGTCTCACTAGCGGAAGCTTCAGCTGAGCAGACGACAGGTGCTGGGGCGCCAGATCCTAACGAAGGAACCCCTTCACCTCAGGCTACCAGGCTTGCTGTTCTAGATCTGTTGATCCAGAATACAGAGGCAAATGTACCTTATCCTAGTATTGCCCACTTCCTACTTTTCGGAAGCACCAACCAAGAGCAAGGTATTCAGGACCCTCATGCTCTCGGAGCGAAACGGGCATGTATCCATATCATTCTCGACTTAATCAACGCAGGTGTTCCACGACTCAAAAACAAAGGCAAGGAGCGTTACCACGACATCCAGAATCTTCCTCTGTTCGCCTCTCTCCCCGAGCTAGCAGAACGCTGTTATCATGTGGTCTACAAACTTTGTGTGCATCCTCGATCATCCACATTCACCATGAGGTACTTGCGCACAAGAGAGGACTTCTTTGCTCGCCATCTGGCTGCAGTTCCTTCTATCGCTCCAGGAGCAGATATGGATGCTCAAGACGGTGAATCAGAATCCCTGATACAGGTCCTTTATGGAGATGGTTCCCGGGTTCCTACTACTATACCTACACTAAGCTCTTTCCTTCGTTTGCGGTCGTGGATCTTTGATCTCGTCGCCCTAGATCTCCACGTCCTCACCAGAAAAGGCCACCACAGAGCAGTTTCAGAACTTCTTGAGATTCTCTTCAATAACGAGTCAACACTGGACGAATCCCCTTGGGAAGATGACATTTCCAAACCATTCCGTGAAGTTGGGCAGTCTCATCTGCGCGTAATCGAATTTGTGCAGTCGCTGACATTTGAGTGGGAGGACTCGTTGGTTGTTGAGCCTATGGAAATCCAACTTCTCTCGCAACTCAATTTACAGTCTTGCGTTCGAAAGGACTCGAGTGGCTGCGAGATCGTCGACCGTTCCATCCTTCTATCCCTCTTGACTACGGCGAGGCAATCTCTTTTCGCGCAAAACAAAATCGTTACACAGGTTCAATCCAACCAACTTGATGCCGAAACCAACTACATTCTTCGAAGTTGCGCAGTAGAGAATAATCGACGACAAGTCATGTATGCTGTTGCAAGTGGGTTCGAAGCGTGGCGGCGAATGTTGGACACCACATTGATGAAATGTTTTGAAGACTTACCGCATGACCATCGGGAGAATATGTTGTTTGACCTGCTACATGTACTTCCGCCTATCACCAAATCCGCCGAAATTCAAGAGTCTACCGCTGTACTCATTTCAGAGGTTATATTATCCTCTATAACCAAGCTTCGGGAAGACCGGCGCCACCAGATAATTTTGCAATCTGCTGGTGGCGATTCAGAGTCGGGCACGTTGCCAGCGGAAAGGCTCTTCGCCATACTCAGAAATATTTTAGAATGTATTATGGACAATCGACGAGTTGAACTCGTTCGTGGCAACCTATATGCATCGCTCATCAATTACGTGCACTTTATTTCACCATCTCAAGTTACTTCACCTGTGCAAACTGGAGAAAACTTGTCCCTATCCTTAAGGCCACCTCGAGAAGGATCACCATTCAGTGAATCACTGTCTCTGATTTCGCATAATGCACTTGGTTCCTTCTACTCTACAGCCTCCCAATTGCAGCTGAACAGCTTAGCATTGATGAAAGATGGTCTAGAACGTCTAGTGATCACCATATCCCGTGATGCGATCGATGGCACCGAAGTTTGGCGGACCGTCGCATTCATGCTACTGGATTCATTAGTGCAACTATCTGCAATGGAAAAGTCGCATCCAGTTTTAACTCACCTTGTACGACACGGCATTCTCGCCAACTTCGTGCAAGGTCTGAAAGAGTCTGACTTCCTCCTCCAAGCTGTCCTCAAACCCGATCCTGGTATGTATTCTGATTTCTATTTTCTTTCTCCATTTCGCGAATTTTGAGCTAACGTTAAACAGATGATTTGAATCCATTATACGTCTACGAATCGAAGATGTCGTTCTTAATCCGTGCGGCTCAAACCCGTATTGGTGCCGAAAGATTACTGGAGGCACGACTGATACCTACCCTGGCGCAATGCGATTTTTTGGATACGAGGCCCGAGGCCGACTCTTCTTTTGTTGGTAGGTTCTTCGAGGCGCTACCATATGTCCACGTTTCACTGATAGATACCCCAGATCACGATACCTTCCTTGCTTCAGCTGTCCAGCGTTATCATCAATTGTTCATGCCTAGTTTGCAAGTTGTCAATTCTATGCTGGCCACCCTAGGCTCCAAGCATGCCACAGTATGCCATCAGGTCTGTCTATTCGCTTACAGAAACAAAGTTCTTAATTGACATCAACTACTGCAGGCGTTGGACTTCCTATCCACTCACAGCGCCACTATCGTAATCCTCTTGAAGAATGAAACCGGCGATTTGTCACTGGCGTTAGTGGAAGAGATACATCTGTTGGTTGTTCTTTGTGCCAAAGTTCTGCCGTTGGTTCCACAGGCGGAGATGGTATGTTCTCAGCTACATCGCCGGTTTAATCAGTATTGAGAAGATTGCAAATAGGCTTCTACCCATTCTGGCTTTGGAGCGATCAACACAGCTATCTTGAGTCTGTGCACCCGTTTTCTTAGTGGTGGCACCTGGATAGAGCAAATAAGACCACAGACAGACGAAGAAATCCGGAGTGCGAGTGCGCCCACTTCAGGTCAGAACCTATTTTCGGTTATTGGACATGATCATACTTACAGGATTGCAGGCTTTGGATCCGAGACAAAGTTCGATCTTGATGTGCGACGGAGAGAACGGCTATTGAGGAAGGCCTTGATAACGTATGCCGGCGCCACTAGCAACTTCACGGGTAAGTGTAGAGCTATCTTTTGTTAGATATGGTTCGAACGCAACATTACAGAATCTTCTATTAACCTGGTGCTCTCGCCAATACCAACAAGATCTCGTCGTGAAGAACATGGTACTCATTTTTTGGGTACGTACAAATTGGTTTTCATCTCCGACCGTTTTAGGCATTAACTTCGGGTTTTAGCGACAATACCAACGATCGGAGATGCGGTAGAAGCTTTGACTACACTGTGTAATGATCTCTCGGGCACTCTCAAGCAGATATCGGACATCTCCGCTGAACTAGGAGCTAAGGAACATATGGCGGTAGACCGCGTCCAAGAGGTGGGTAAAATGTTTTTGATTTGGATTTTTTATATATTGATGGTTTTCCAGATTGTTGTTGAGGCGGATATCGATTTTGTCCAGAGCCTTGAGATTGGCCAAAAGAGGAACCTAATATGTCGTGAGCTGGAACGAATTAGGCAGCGTGTCGAAGGAGATGCAAAAATGGTCATGGGTATGTGCAATTTGATGTCGGTTGTTATTTCTGTCGGCCGAGCTTGTTTTCTTGTTCAGTCACTATCGAGATGCTCCTGTTACTGTTATGGCGGCATTTATCATACTATGCCGAAGGACATAATTTGCAAGACCCCCAACTGAGTTCCTCGACTGCAACTGCTATGAGGTTCTTGTCGAATCCTGATCCGCAAGCGTTTAATCTGGAGGTACGAAAAAGACTGAACCCCACATTACAACGGCTTCAGTCACTTGCTTTGGTATTTATTTCTATCTTTGTACATCGCGTAATTTTTGGTTCTGATTCCCTTATACAGGACGAGTCGCTCAATGATGATTGGAGATCCAACCAAGCATACGTGGAAATTATGTGTAGGAGAGTGAAGGACAGCGCTGGATTACACGATAGCGGAGATACATCCGAGGAGATATCGTAAGTAGTGTACCTTTACTGATCTATTGTACATGTATCGGGTCTCAGAACATAAATATCCGTCATTCTTTTTCCGGTATTTCGCGGCAACGAGGCTGGTATGTTGTAAATAGCAACGAACGCTCGATGGAGCTATTAACTGGCGTTAAGGGAGTCACCGAGGAAGGAGACTGCCAGCACCGCGCAAAGCAAGGGACCCTCCAAGTCGGAGGGTTTGAACTCCACCCGGGAAATAGGCAAATACATACACCAGAAGGGCACCGATCTGAGGGAAGTAAAACAGTCAGTCTTGACGCCATTCGACGGATTTGGAAACGCACTTGTATGATTCCGCAAATGAGGGAACCCAGAAATGAATGCAACTGGCAAAGATTGGTGAGAGGGGAGATTCACCAAAAAGAAAAAACAAACTGTCACTTACCCCGAGACTAAAATAGAGTGTGAGTCCGAGACTAGAGAGATAGATGAAGGTGAAAGGTAAACGTTCTTTAGACAATAGATGCTTTATATGGTTGATAGGGCCAATCAGCACAGAAAAGCTGAAAATCGGATAGGTTGAGGACCACGGAGACTAAATAAGACGGGTTCACGCACCCTATCATAACAAGTAGACTCCCTAGGCTGAACGAGAGGGCAAATTTTGTTGGTCTAGAGTTCTCTGTCAGATCCGGGGTCCGGTGAATCGTTGTGTATGTGCATGCGCACCTAAGCATTGTTAAAAATGCTACAAAAAAGCAAACTGCAGCACCAAGGAGACATACTCCAAATCCTAGTAGCCTAGGATGGAAACAAGGGATACCGGTTAGGCAATGGCACAGTTATTGCAGGTTCTGTCGCATACCTCTCCCATCTGGACAACGCGAACCAGGCCTCCTCTTCGTTTGAACGTTCATTGGAACGTAGCGGTACGTAGTCACCAGCACCAATTGCATTGTAGAAGCGAGAAAATGGATTTCCTGACCGCACAGGTTGCTGAGCAGCTTGTGAGTCATCGGTGACGCTTCTAGCCCATGCGAACTGAGAAAGGTTTGCACGAAAGTTTTGTTCCGTCGAGGACTGAGGCATCTAGTCGTATGTCAAGTGACGCGGCGGTAACGCGTTGTCACTTAATTTCGTGGACCGTGCTGCGACCGTACAGCGCTCACAACAAAACATACAGCAGACTCGGAGCAGTAAGTCTCTGTTCATGATACCAAAGCAAAAATACACAGATTAGTACACAGCTACACTAGGATGTACAACAAAAATATCTAATTAGATTAAAAAACCTCGTCCTTGACCTCGAGACCCAATAAATATGCAGTCAATCTACTGTCCCCATTGACCCATCATGGAACCGTTCATATTCATCGCGCTTGGCATCCCACTCATCATTCCCTCACTATCCCAGACAGCTCCACCGGCGCCATTCATACCAAACTGTCCTTGATCTCCCCAGCTCATCGACCCATTCATACTTCCGTCAAACATGGGCATAGGAACAAAATTTCCACCAGGCTGCTGCCCTTGATAGCCTCCTCCTGTCATGGGCATCGATCCGACCATCCCCACCCCCATCCCTTGTCCCATATTTCCTATGTTATGATTGATCCCATTCATATTTCCGAGATTTATATGTCCCATTCCGTTACTCATACCGTTTCCTGTCGTTCCCATCACCCCAGGCATCATCCCGGGCCAGCCTCCCATTACTGACATACCAGGCATACCCTCCATACCCATGGCATTTCCCACATTCATCCCCATAGTTGGATTCATACTGTTCATGGAGTTCATACCATTCATTCCCATAGCCATCATTTGGTTTGCGGCATTTCGTTGAATCGACATGGAAGTACTTTGACCGTTAAACCCGGGTCGACTGGGAGCACCGTTCTGTCGCGGCCCAACAGCCGGAGATGTCACTGGGATCGATCGATTAGCAAAGGAAAAAACAAAGAAAAGAGTGTCTATCAGGACCGCGAAGTAATATCTGAATTCACCTCCGTCTGCGATTCCTCTTGCTACTCCGCCTGTACCGTTGGTGGATCCGGAAGGTGCCGAACCTTGTGCTCCAGGTCTGAAAGGCGATTTGGGCCGAAGGGCATCGATATCTGCTGTCATGGGGACTACGGGCTTTCCACCGCCAGCAGATGCGAGTTGTTTAATCTCGTTGTCCCATCGTGCCTTGTCCCATCTGGTGGCATTTCCACCTTCATCTCCTTCAATAAATATAGAGTCTGTATCAGCTGATCCGCTTTCCCGCATTGTTTGTAATTTATCTTCCTCCACTTGACCGAGTACAGTAACCCAACCGCGGCGTAAGGATGAAGAGGCTCGACCGAATATTTCCAAACGTCTAAGACCGAGACAGAAATTTTCGATAAGAGTATACATTTCTGGAGGTTTGCGCATAGGATCATCTGGGTCGCCTTCCCATAAAATCACATCCGTATCTAAACACAAACGAAGATGAGGACAAAGTCTTACAACACAAATTTAGAGGCATACGTACCAACATTACAGTGTACAAACCAGCTGTCTGTTGAACGGCGGACCGTACCACGTATACCAATTAAGCAATGTTGCTTAGTCCTTGTGAAAAGGGACGTCGTCGGTGGATCCATCTGTCACAATACTGTGAATAGTTTGCAAATTGGGATTTGTTCGAATGAAAACCCACTCCAGGTCCCTTATTACTGGTTTTATTAGTTTTGACCCATACAACATCCTCGCATCTCCTGTAGCCCCATTTTGCCAAAACCTCTCTTCCTCGTTCCAGTCCGTCACCGGCGCCACTTCCTACCCAAATGAACACGAAACTGGGATCCGCGGCGAGAGATGGAATTGGAAGCTCTTGGAGGTGGTCCCAAGTAAAGGCTGAGGAAAATGGTGGGTCAAGGAGGATCACATCAAACTTGCTTGGCATCATAGAACTGAGTGCAGAGAAGGGAAGATAATACGGAGGTAGGGCATGATTGGTCACGGAAGCCTTCTTGAGGTTCAAGAGACGTTGTTGTTTCGGGTACCTAGGAAATAGCGTTTAGATTTTGACAGATTTATATCGATCAACCATACTCTTCAAATCGACGTTCAGGATCTGCGCCCAAAACCCAGTTCTGCGGCCAGTCCCCTGAGTCTACATAGTGCTGAGAGTAGTCATTTCGAATAGTCTCCTCTTCGGGCACATAGTTCTTATACCTAAGGCACCTAGCCCGTTTGGCGGGTGGTAAATCTTGTCGAATACGTTGCGCGCGAGGCCCCGCTGGTGAAGCCGGGGGAGGACTTTGCGAATCGGTCGGGGATGGAGGTGATGAAGATATCAGCGGAAGCTTCGGCAAGTCCGGAGAAGGTTGGGCAAATTGGAGCTGCTGGCGATGTTCTTTTTGGGCTTGACGAACGCGACTGATGAGCGTCGCATGAGCAGCAAGCAAGTCATTAGCAGAACTGAGAATTTGAGTAGTCGTTGCGGTAGGCATCCCAAGCTCCAGTTGTAAACCTTGGAATGATCAGCGCGTGTAGCAGAATGCCAGAGTAAGCATATGGAGGTCCAAGGACAATACAGTAAAGACACCTTGACGATGCAGTTACAACAGTACTTGTGTTGATCATTGTTAGGATCAAGGGTTATTGGTGCTCACTATTCCAAAAAATGAACCAGCTGAAACTAAGTACCACCCTACGTATACACGCGCAGGAGAAGAATAGGTACAAGAAGAATACGGTATAACGATATGTATCGTATCGATGAAAAGTAATCGGTAGCAAGAAGAAAACGGCGTATTAAACTTGAACAACTATGATACCCCGCTTTCCATATAATATATCGTATCAATAAAAAAACAATAGGTACAAGGATATGGTATTTTGAGCGTAAACTCTCTGTGATGAATGAAGCATGTATCGTATCTAGAAAGTCACAAATATCTATATTGAACTTGGCACTAGTTCATCAGCAACTTACTTCTGCGATCGAAGGTAGCTTTGCAGCACTTTAGGGGCATCCTGTGATAACTGGGATTCGGGTTCCCAGGTCGCATCTTTTACATCGTAAGCGCTCCAGACAACTAGGAACTCTCTACCTTTAGCGAACTTGCGCTTTTTGCCTATGTAGTCAACGAGAAATCCGATTTTTTCCCTATATTCTTTCACCATCAAGGGGCTATCTTCCAGAAGGGAGGCCTCCGGTTCCCAAGTATCGTCACCCGGTCGGTTGTACCCATACCAGTGGACCAGGAATTCCACGCTCCCGTCCTCCATTCTGCGATGATCCAATAGACGGTCAATAGCGTACTGTTTTTGACACTTCGGAACAGCACCCCCTGGCCAACGCCGTTCCGTACGCCTCGTCGGATTTGACCAAGCCTTCGGAAGCACTGGAATAGCTGGATACGGGTCATCAGACATCTTGTACCTCCGACGAAACTCTTTCCTGTTGGATGTACCCATGATCTCTGGATGTGCTAAACGACAGTACTTGTCGACTTCACAAAGTGCATGCTCGATATCCGCAAGTTCCATCAGCCGCGCTTTAGGGCCAAGTCTGGGAGGCTTCAATTTCAGACGATCAAAATGTTCTGTTTGATGATTCGCGAGCCACCTGATGACGGCAACCTCGACGTCTGGATCATCCACTTTTGCCTGGGTGATACTGCTGCCGAAAAGTTTGACAAGTCCCGACACAGCACCTAATCCAGGAACGACGAAGTCCATGTTCGAAAAGTGTATTATATCCGAGTATGAAAGATTCAAGAGTAGTTGGAAAGTGTTGAACGGCCCCATTCCCGGTAAAGATTCAATGAATCCGTGTATTTCGGCGATGTACTTGGCGTTCTGAATTCGACCTGGAAGATCCTTATCCATCATCACTTCAAGCAGCAGAAGATGATTCATGAAGACTTCCTTGTACTCGAAGGAAGGTCCGGGTTTTTGAAAGGAGCCAGTGTATAATGTTTGCTTATTGGACTTGGCTTCGGAGAGCACCCGTTGATAATCTTTCCGGTTATAGCTAACCCATTCAAGAGGACCGAGTTTCTCTGTCAAAAGTTCCCAGGTAGCCGGTTTCGTGAAGACGCTGAACAAAGCTATACGAAAGACGAGTTCAGTAGGTTCCTGAGAGCCTTTCTCGATGACCTCCCGGATGAGATACTGCGAAACTTTGTCGAGAACACGAAAAGTATTGCAAAAGGGGTACTCCTGAAGAATTGTGTTCTCGGTCCATCTGAGTTATGTCGTACAAAGATTAGATAAGGGTGAAATGATCCAACTTTACGGTAGACGCACGGAAAAGGCTGACCAGCTCGGCGCCTGTCATCGATGATCTTTCTTTCGGCACACCAATACCAGAACGTATCGAACGCGTTTGTGGGGCAAAGTGTGTGACCGCGTATTTTGACGGTTTTGGGTCGGCTTTGTATCACGACCGACACGGTAGGGGATTCAGTCTTGGAGAAAGCACGAGAAAGTTTTGGATGCGGGATGCTGTAAGGGTTGGCATAGTTCCTACGCGCAGTGGACCTGGGCGTTCGTTTCGGTGCGGGGATTTCTTCATCTGAAGTCCAGGAAGTCGAACGGTGCTCCGAACTATTGAGCAGTGAGTCCGTTAAGGTAGTCAATTCAGAAGTAGCACTGACAGGCGTGCAGGACTGATGTGAACGCGTCAGTGGCATATGGCACGCGACTGTGACGCGTCAAAATCAGTATCAAAAACGTAGACTAAGAAAATGAATTTACCTCACTCTATCGAAGGTGGAGAAGAGACGGATGAGAGCAAAGGTCAACTTGACTAATATTAATAATGTCACGGTTGAACAGATCTCAACTGAGATGTCACAGGTCACAGGTGAACATTGCCTTATACAGTACTGTATAATTACGACCGTAACGTAACAGGCAATTTTTTTTGAGTGTGGATTTGATTTTTTCTCAATTTTTGCGATTTGTTTTGCATTTTTTTTGGCCAGAAAATTTGACATCAATGAATTTATGGTCGTAATTATACAGTATACTGTATCATTTCGTTCGATTCACTTGTCACATGCCTCCAGAATTTTCAGACCTGTTCACAGTCACAGTGGGGGGATAATTCCAGGACCAATGTTTCAAAAAGGGAAACATTTCAGTGTGGGACATGAGTGCACTTGCAAGTTGCTTGCGCAAGTTTTCCACAAGTATTGAGTTAAGGAAACCAATACTCACACTCATCAAATACTTGCAGCACAAGTACTTGTACTTGCAAAATACTTGCAAGTGCTGTAGCATTTTGTTCAATTCAGCAGTCACAGGTCACAGCCGATTTTCAAAAACACTGCCAATAATTTTTTCCCGATTTTTTGGAATTTCTCAAAAAGTCACGTGCTGCTGAATTGAATGAAATGCTACAGTAGTGAGAAACTCATGAGTTTGTGCAAGTTTTTGATCCCAAAATTCATACTTGCACATGTGGAAATTTTATTTAAGAATACTTGCTACTTCAAGTTGCAAGTGTGAGTTTCCCACGAGTTTCCCATGAGTGTACTTGTGGGTACCTGCAAGTATTTGCAACTCGTGTCCCACTCTGAAACATTTCATGAATTTTGTGAAAAATTTGGTTCTGCCATGGTTCATGCACTGCTTTTAGCAAAAAAATCCATTTCACTGGTCACAGTCACAATGGGGTGGTGAATTGAGTGAAATGGTACAGTATGACAAAAATGATGACCCCCCAAATAGGGAAATGCTGTACAATTTTGTTCAATTTGCATGTCACATGTCACATGGTATTTTCAAAAAACCTGCCATTATTTTTCTTTCAACTTTTTGGATTTTCTGAGATTTTTCAAAATGAAAAAATGACCACTTTTGAGTGAATTGACCAAAATGTGACAGTATCTCTGAAAGTGTGTTTTCTTATTGTAGAGACTCATGCACCCACACATGTCACAAACCATAAGATATCAGGATTCAGGACACTATGGGCAAGAGTGACTTTCTGTGGTAAGAAAATTGTGAGGAAATTTTGATCAACCAATCTCTTGCCCATAGTGGGATGTGGAACAGATGGGAACATGACATCCAAATTTTGTTATGCTGACACTTGGATTGAACACATTTGGTAGAGGGGTCATCATTTTTTGCTGTCAGTGTATTCAGCAGAACATGGTGTTACTGCCACTGTATGTAGTATGTCAAGGACACAAGTTCCCAACACACCAAACCACTCAGGTCACACATATACACAGAGACAAAGGGATGATGACAATATATTAACAATGACTTAACTGGAGACCAGCCTATACAAGTAACAACCAAGAACCAAGGCAAGAGAACTAGGACATGGGAGAAGAGAGAGAAAGAGATGAGTAAGATGACTAGCTCAACATAGTACAGAACACTTGTGCAGTATGGAGACAAGAGATCAGACTTGGGAAGTAGTATCTATTGAATGACCATTGGTATAAATGATAACTAATGAACAGATAAGAGTGTCCATGGAGATAGATATCAAAGAATGGAAACAAGATAGCATCAAACAAAGAAGAAGCTGACAGAAACAATAGAAGGAGAAGCTGGTGATATGATAAGGAATGGAAAATGATGATGGGAAATAATAACAAAGTAACTATAGGAAAAGATAGAGACTAAGAGACAGGGGAACACAGTAAATTACAAGGCCCAAGCCTGTAAAGGATTCATCCTTACTAAACTTGATCAAAAGAGGTTCCCATGTACTGTACCATTCAATTCATGAGGGGTGTGACTGTGACCCTCTTGTGATTTTTTTTCATGAAACCACCATTGTGACATGTGACCAGAGAAAAATTTTTTGTGATTTTCATGAATTTTAGGTTGTTTTTGAGTGTCTTTCATGACAATTTTGAAAGGATCTTTGGTGACCAGACTGCTTCCACAGTATTTAAGCTCTGTACAATCGGGTTGCTGTAGTCCAGGCCAGGCCCTTTGTGATCTCAGACCTGCCTCAGACTCCTGCCCTCAAAAACAGGTCTGGGCCACAGAAGTTGTCAGACTCAAACCTGTTTTTCAGAGAGGCCTGCTTTTTGGAGGGCCAAGGCAAAGAGCAAAGAGCAAGGACTACTCAAGTCAAAGGCAACTGAGGAACAAGGGTTATAAATAGAGGGTGAGTAAGGGCACAACTCCTACAGTATAGTACAGAGATGCCATGTAGCCACTGCAGTGATATTAAGACAAAGTAGACAAGCTAAGGATTCAAGTTTATCTACAATGATTGGGTTTATATATATCCATAATATGATGGAAGGCTGTAATAACAGATGTGATGGTAACAAAAATATCATAATGATCAGATACTAATGGAAACAAGGGAGGAGCTGATATTGATGGATGAATGAATGATGTAGGTAACCATCAAGGGAATCAGAGAAGTGATTTGTGACATCATCCCTTCTTTAGGCTGTGCTTGCACCTGGAGCACAGAAGTATCATGTTAAATGTCCTGCATAATGTTACCCAATAAAAGGGGAGAGCTAGGGGCATGAAGAGCTGGGGGCATGGACAGCTGGAGATGGCTGAACATGACTCAAGCAGGAAAATGAAAGCAGGCAGTAAGGTTCTTGGGTCAAGGTTTCTGGGTTCTGCCAGGTGTCATGGACTCTATAGGGCCAAACCAAAGTGTCAAGCCTGGGTCCTGTGAGGTGAGTCTAGAGAGAGCTTGTCCAAGTGTCAAGAACAGGTCCAAGAGTAAGGACCACTCAAGCCACAGGCAAGGAAGTTGAAGGAACAAGGGTCATAAATAAAGGGCGAGCAAGGGCACAGCTCCTACAGTATAGGCTAGTACATGGATGCCACATAGTGAACAATATCTATCTACAATGACCATGGGTTTATATATGGTGTCCATAATATGGTAGAAGGCTGTAATGAGGGATGTGATGGTAACAAAGATATTGGCATGATGATCAGATACTGATGGAAACAAGGGAGAAGCTGATATTGATGAACAGTGGATGAATGATGTGGGTTACCATCAAGAAAATTAGAGAAATGATTTGTGACAGAACTTTCCTTTTCAGGCTACAGTAGTAGTTCTGTAACCTGTTTGTGTTCAATATTGCCCAGATACACATGCTAGATTAAATGTGCAGCTGTAAACACATTTCAAACAACTTTATTTGGACAAACATTTCTCAAGCTTTCTATGTCTAAAACATTTCTCCCTTTCTCTGAATATGGCAGTACATGCTCTGCTAAAAGCCAATGATTTTGATACCAAAAATTTATTTATAGAATGAAGTCTGATTTTCTGATCCATCCACATTCCATTTTTGACAGAAAATGGATTTACAGTCAAAGCAATGAGGGTTGGAGATTATGTCATTGTACAGCAGATACTATGCAGTTGTCAATATATGATCTGACCTTTAGTAAATCATTGTTCTTTTGGCTTACAGAGGGCTGTGCATATGATGACATGCTTCATGTATCTGAGTCTTTAAGTTTTGGCCATGGATCCAATGTAGTGTTGCACGTGACTCGACTCGACTCCGGCTAGTCGACGAGTCGAGTCGATTTTTAGTCAAGCCGAGTCGGACTAATGACTCGTGACTTTGGCAACTTTAAGTCACTTGAGCGAAATTGAGTCATCAGCTGAATAAATCACCCTTTTTTGGTAATTGAGATGTAGTACACATCTGAATCACCCGTTTTGGTAATAGTTACTCATTTTGGAAGTATTGAATTCTATTCAATAATATATTCACATAATGATATGATATTAATAAATCAACACATAGGCGACTCGGCTGACTCAACTGACTCGAGTCGACTCCGGAGTGGAGTCACCAGATTTGGAGCCGGAGTCGACTGGAGTCGAGCCGAAGTGAGTCATAGCCGAGTCTCGGCAACACTAATCCAATGGCATCATATTGATCTATCTATTAGAGAGAAAAAAACACATCTTGATTGAATCTACTTTTATTTACCAATTGTATTAACCTTTGACCTGCAGATTCAGAGGATTAATAGAAGCATTATGAAAAATCACAATCAAAAATTAATGGTGATACATTGAAAGATCTCAAATAAAATGGGGCTAGAAAATACTGGAAAAGGTAAACAGTATTGCAAGCCTCACTACTAGCACACATACTCTGAAGCTACTGTTCTTGCTCCAAATTATCCCCAGTTCTGGCCAATATCACACTATGATACACCATAAAAACACAGTGGCCTCAGATAGTGTCTGTGCATCCAATCACTTGAAAGACAGTATGTTTGGTGCCATGCATGAAGCATGTGTCATAACTGTACTTCAAGATAACAGACTGTCACTGGCAACTCATTTTGGACAATTGCACATACCTTCTTTGGTTGATGTGGGTAAAAATCTAGATATATGTACAATGCAGTGGACGAACCACCAGAGCTGGACCAGTCTAAACCAGTGAGGTCATTTCAAAGAACATCACTTACCCAGGGATGATACTAGTGGATGCAATAGAATAAGTAGTAAGTAGTGCAACCATTCTGAGTTCTGGAAGGATGGATCTTGATGGAACATGATGTGGGAACAGATTCAGGTCTTGAGCTAAAATTGATGAGATGCCAATGCCAATAAAAGTGTCTAGTGGATCATGTTTGTCAATCCAGGAACCCAACAGATGATGGATGTACTGTAACATTTCAATCAATTTGCTCAAAAGTGGTCATTTTTTCATTTTTGAAAAATCTCAGAAAATCCAAAAAGTTGAAAGAAAAATAATGACGGGTTTTTTGAAAATACTGCGTGACACATGACAGAACAAAATCATACAGTACAAGTACTGTACTATTACGACCAAATGTTCGCATAACGCGTAACACCCCCCCTTTGAACATCTGTCATTTTGCATTTAGTAACGCATAATGGAGGGGTCCAAACAACTACCCTAATAATTCCGTCACGCGGCCCGAGCTCGGATACAACATAACAATCGATTTTTGCAGGCGGCCGAAGGCCGCAATGCATCTCGTAACGCATACTATTACCCACCGAACATCTGATCCGCCAAAAACATCCCGTAACGGTCAAAGTGACCGAACTTTTGGTCGTAATAGTACAGTATTTGGGATCACACAAGTTATCAGCATAGGTGCAACTTTGAGTCTCAGGCTGACTCCATAAAGGCTTGAAAAGTATCTTGGTGCTTCCGTCGGATGTTGGGGAAGAAGGAAAGTGCACTCTTGGGCAATTGACTTTTGAAGAGAAAACGAGGACACTTATGTAAGCAACACTTCTCGTGCTCCTCACACGTTCTGTTCATTTACAATTTTTCTCAAGATGGGGAAGGCTACGAAATCCATGAAAAAGTTTGCTGCTAGTGGACAACTCAAGAAAACGATCGAAGCGCGACGAAAACACCAACATATCAAGAAGAAACTCCAGGCTCGGAGAAGAAAAGGAACAGGGGTCCAATCGTCGACTACACATGATGGCTCAGAGGAAGACGAGGAACTCGAAGACTCCGCCGAAAACTCGAATAAGGGGTGCGCTTTCGCGCTTACGTGCCATTGTCATGATTTATTGAATATCTAGTAGGAAAATGACTGTAAACGATCTTCTGGGAGGTGCATTTATAGATGACAGTGAAGACGAGGACAACGGCGATGATGTGCGTTCTCATTCATCGTTATCTTGAAAATGGCTTATACCGGTCTCAGGCCTCAGACGGTCAAGATGACATTTCGGAAGACGAAGATGACATTCCTGACGATGTGTCCTTCGGTTCCGTAGACGACTTAGACGGTGTGCATTCATTTAGGCTTCAAACCTACTCTGTTTGAACTCTTTTTTTACAGACGAAGGTCAAAACCATCTGATAGAATTGTCAAAATTGGCCGAGAAGGATCCTGAATTCTACAAGTATCTCCAAGAAAACGACAAGGAACTGCTGGAATTCGATCCAGATGGTATGCAAGAGGATCCAGAGGACATGGGAGAGGTTGATGACAACATGGAGGTGGAGGGCGAGCAGTTACCGGTTTTGACGATTGACATTTTGAAGAAATGGCAAAAAGCCTTACTGGAGGTATGTGTCTGCTCTGATTCAGTCTCTCCTGGTTTATATACCCGTTCATTATAGCAGCGCTCATTGCGCGCACTACGAAAATTATTGATCGCGTTCAGAGCTGCGGCGCACATGAACGAAGAGGGCCAGGTGCTGGCATGGAGTATCGACAGCCCTACTGGTATTTCCGGAGTGCTCCTAGTTACAATCAATCGCGCTGATATGCTTTTTTTTCTAGTGTACAATAAATTGGTCACCACTGCGCTGAAGTACACACCCGTCATTTTAGAGCATCATGTCCCTTACAAAACCCAAACAAACGGAAAAATGTATGTTTTATTGCTTATTTCTCCCATATCATCCTGACACATACGACAGCAAGTCCCCTACACAGACCCAAAAGTTTAAAACACTTCAAAAGTTGATTTTATCGTACTTTCACAACGTGATCCATCTTCTGTCTCAACTTACGGATGGTGAAATGGTCCAGTTGGCGGTCTCCGAGAGCTCTAAGATAATACCATATATTATCAGCAGCCGGAAAGCAGTCAAGCTTTATTTAAAGGCAATTTAGATTCTCCTGATAGCTTGCTGGAAGTTGCTGATGTGCTTCCCCAGAAATGCTTAGAATTGTGGTCTTCGGCCGACGACAACACGCGGATATATTCCTTCCTGGCTATTCGCAAGCTAGCTTCCACGAATGACCAAGCGATATTGGACAACGTTTTGAAGGTATGTTTTTACGTGACTATTTCCAGTGACGTGCCTACCGACCGTTTGTCAAAGGGCACCTACTTGACGCTAGTGCGGACATCCAAAACTACGAGCATCCACACATTGCCTTCAATAAACTTCATGAAAAACTCTGCGTCCGAAGTTTTCTGTTTGGACCAAGCCACAGCCTATCAACACGCCTTTGGCTACATAAGACAGCTTGCTATCCTTCTACGAAACAGCATGAAGATCAAGACTAAGGTGATTCAGACTAATCTCCTAGTCGATATACGTGTTTACACATTTGATCAACAGGAAGCATTCAAACAAGTGTACAACTGGCAGTATGTGCATTCCTTAGACTTCTGGTCTCTCGTACTTGCTCGCGCTTGCGACGCAACTGCCGAAGGCAAGACCAAGGAAAGTGAACTCGAACCTTTGATCTACCCACTAGTCCAAGTCAGTCTCGGTGCAATTAAGTATGTTCATGCAATTGTCAAAGAACTCAAATCTGCCTAATGATCTCATAACCTATCAATCAGACTAATCGCAAACAGCCGGTCGTATCCTTTCCACCTTCATGTTATCCGCTCATTGCTCCATTTGACTCGACATACACAAGTTTACATTCCGATTGCTCCGTATCTTCTTCCCATCCTGACAGGCCCTCTCATGTCGTCGTCGCAACCCAAGAACTCGACATTGCGTCCTCTGGATTTAGAAGTCCAAATACGGACACCCCAACAGTACCTGAAGACGCGTGTCTATCTCGAAGGACTGATAGATGAGGTGGCGTATCTTCTCGCTGAATGGCTCTCCACCAAATCTGTTCACGGAAGCATTGCGTTTCCCGAAATCGTCGTCCCGATCGTGGTCGCGCTGAAGAAAACCCTTAAACATGTCAAAGCAGCTCCAGGCTCCTTCAAGGAGTTAGGCTCAATAAAAACACTTCTCGAGCGAATCGAGGAGAGTGCTAAGTGGGTGGAACAGAAGAGGACCACTGTGCGATTTGCGCCTGGACAGATTGATGAAGTCAGCGCATGGGAACAGGACATGAAATCAAAAGTCGATGGATCTCCTCTAGGCAAATACATGAACGTGCAGCGCCGAACTAGAGAGAAGAAGCGTAAGATGATCGAAAAGGTATTTGGAAACATATACGCTTTCATTGATGTTCGCCACAACAATGCTGACCTTTTCCTTTTAGGCTCGGCAGGGTGAGGGCGAGATGCTGGAGGACTAATTGGAATGTATTTGTGATAAATATTCCTATTTTCGTGACTGTATTTGGAAGATGTCTCATGCCACACTATGGCCAGTGCTGCGATGGTTCTTGTCATTTACACTTTTCCCAAAAAAACGAACGTCGTGACGTTCTATAGTCCGATTTTACCGTAGCCTGTATTACTTGCATGATAATTTTCTCATGTCTGATCTGGAAGATATTGATGCAAGTGGATACATGGATTTCATTTGCACAAAAACTACACCCTTATAATTATATAAGTATGTATGCGCGTTAAAATAGCAGAGCACGTCAGTCCCCCTTTGCAATACTCGCACAAGATTACGATCTAAAAACTCCGTGGTCACCAAATTCCAAAGAAAACCTTCCACCAAGGCCGGCTGATGCCCTGTGCACTTTTCCGGAACCCTTCCACGAGACGATCATAATGTTGAGGCATCGAAGCAGGGTTTAGCGTCTTTTCCGAGATCTGATACTGTCGAAGGTTGATAGTACCCAAGTCAGTGGTCGAAAAACATTCGCGGGAGAAGCATACCCTTTTCTTAATCCTATTATCCCTTAATGTTTGAGCTGCTTGTACTGCTTGGGGCGTAAGTCGAGGATGTTTGGCCAAAGAACCAAGGAAGACGCCGAGTTGTAGATGAGGTCGAAAAGGGTCTTTGTGCCACAACTGTGCTATAGCTGACATCTTCTGTGATAGCTTTACTGAGGCTGGAGTTGCCATGTCTGCTAAACCTATAGCAGCGTCGTAGGTGGTAGCAAAGAGGCAATGTGTAGTTGTAATGCTACGTAAACCTATCGTCACAAATGAAAATTCTGCCGGACCGGCACTTGTGTGCCTCCAAGCTTTAATAGTTTCTATGGAGGTCAGCAGAATTTTTTCAAGGATTCGGAGTGACATCGTAGATACTGCGGTTGAGTCCAGTCTTCTATGAGCCATCTAGTAGTTTTGTGTTCATTTTCTTAGGCACATCCCGAATCCATTTACGTCTTTGCCGCTGGTCTTTGAATACTAACGCAACTTTTCAGCGAAACTTTGAATCTCACTAGCAAAGTGCGCGTCTTTTCCTGACCGCTATCTAGGAAGGAGTAATATGACTATTACTGACACCAGCGTCACCAGTTAGAGGGCGAACGTGTCTGATTTTTTCCCATCATTCCGCAGTCTATCTCTTATGATTTTGAGGACCATCTGGAGGTTGGAGTTTTTTGATTCCGTAACTCGTTCTCTGTGGTCTTGATGACCTCTTGAACCTTTGTCTACTTATCCCTTTTGTAAGAGAGATAGGCCTGGACCTCCGAAGAACGGAAGTCAACAAATACACATTTCTCACAAAGTTCCTTTTGACCTGGTATACACTTTTCTCAGTGAAGCTTGATTCCTCGGATTTTAAATCGTCGACAATCATGGTATACGGTCCAACGATTGTGTTTTCTCACGATATTTCCAGCCTTGAGACTCGAAACATCGAGTAGATCGACAGTTGCAGTATGGATAGGATAACCCAGCTCAAGGACCCATTAAGGATATAGCCGGGGGTCCTGGGTGCTCGGGAGCTGAACCTTGTCAGATTTCAGAACGGATTTCAAGGTAACACCCACAGGCGAAATTTTGGAGCCTCAACATCCGCGGTTACTCCACGGATTTACTGCAAGCCGTCGCGGTTTGAGATTTTCGAACTCACGAAGTTCTGTGTAGAACAGGGCTTGGGTACCATCAAGCTTGAAAAGGATTGTCGGGGTTTGAGATGTGCATGCTTTGATGCAAGTCGATTTCTTTCTTTCTAGTATTCATGTCGACGTCAAAACTTCCTCTTTGGTCTGGCGTACTGATGTCAAATTAGGGCCTTACAAACACCGTTTCTTGTGCAGCCTAGAGTCGAATGTCAGTACAGGCTGTCACTGTCACTGTATCAATTGTCACGGGCGCGCATCGCCACTGTAAACGATCACGGCTCAGGGCAGTTTCAAGCGCCCATTGGTTGGTCAATCTTCTTTCTTTCTCCCGTCGGTCGTATAGGTCAAAATGAGCTGTTGTGGAACCCCCAAGGACACCAATAACCAGATTACCAACAGGGATGTACCACCAAATCAACCATTCGTGAACCAACAGCCCGGGCCGGTAGCTGGCTTAGAGAAGCCAGATTTTCAACTACCACTACTTTCCACTCCCCCTCCTGTTCACTCTCCTTCCAGTCAGCCTACATGGACATCGTCACCTTCCCCACCAATTCCAGCAGGCTCCCCGTCGTTATTGCACAGTGGAATGTATTCCAATTTTGACAGTCTTACAAGGCCTTCTTCTACTTTTCAGAGTAGCGGATCTCCGGCGCCTTTAATGGTATCCATGGCTCCGCAAGCTTCGCCACTTTATGGTCAGGATAATCTGAATATGGATGAAGGGAGAATGTCTGTGTCCATCGACTTTGGTACGTGAGCCAATTTCTATTTTCATGGCATCTATTTATCCCATACAGGAACTACATTTTCTGGTGTCGTAAGCCCCTCAACGCTTTGTACCGAACTTTTGGAATCATCTTTGTACACAGGCATACGGGTCCTCACGAATTGCTGGCGGTCAAGTACAGCAAATACTCAATTGGCCTGGTTCCTTCGAAACTTTCAGGAAGGTATTGGTCTGAGTTTAGTCGCACAAGGTTCGTGGCTGATATATCGCAGATACCAACATGTATACTCTATGACGATAGAGGGCAGGTTCTAGCTTGGGGTCTGGAGGCAAAAAATGCCGGGCCTATCCCCAATACCACGGTCTGTCTGCCCGATATAACTTTCTTCATTCCCTTAATGCAATTCAGTAGAGATGTGAATGGTTTAAATTGTTCTTGGAACCTTCAGCGCTTCGCGACCAATCTGCCGTAGATCCCCGGCTGCCTCAACTACCTGTGAGGACTTCTTTTATTAGTTGCTATCCTATTCGTGACTCTTTTCACAGCCCGGAAAGAAAGCAATTGATGTCATTATCGACTTCTTGAGTTGTTTGTGGGAATACGCGAAGGAACAAATCACTCGAGATATCGGAATAGTGGCTGATCTCAGTGAGTGATGCCCACACCAACATCTTGCGTTCTATTCCTGACTTCTGAACCCCTTGATCAGATTCAGCCGATGTGTGGCTGACTGTTCCGGCAGCGTGGGACGCAAAAGGCTGTGAAATCATGAGGGAGGCCGCCATACAGGCAGGATTGGTTCAAAGTTCTCGGGCTGGTGACACCAATTGGAAGGACCGTCTTAGGATCATCACGGAGCCCGAAGCTGCAGCCGTTCACTGTGCGCATCTGACAGATTTACATCGGCTTAAGCCTTCCCAGAATTTTATTGTGTGTGACGCCGGTGGTGGCACTGTTGATCTCGCTGTCTACAAGGTCTGTTTACGACACAGTGGCGTGTCAAGAAAAAGTTTCCTCTTGACAGACTGACAACGGGATATTCCCAGATAATCGGACAGTTGGCTCATCTGGAGATTGCAGAAATAGCTGCCCGTTCCGGTGCAAACTGTGGAAGTCTGTTTTTGGATCTTCGTTTTCGGGAACTCGTAAAAAGTGTATGTTCTTTTTTACCTGCTGTCTTGCTTCTTTGCTAAGATGACTGTATTGTTGGTGATAATCAGCTTCTAGCTGATCATCCCGCCCATCTTGACGCTGCGTCACTGGCGTACTTTAGTGAGGATGACATTCCCGTAATGCTGTTAAATACCCCTTTGACATTTTCTCGATTAACAGTGCATTCCTTCAGCGAGACAGATAAACTTGCCTATTCGGGTGTACAGGATGACGGTATGTGCTAAACGCCTCTCATATCCGTGTGTTAGACTGATAAGAGCTGTCAGAAAATATGTTCCATTTCACTTGTTTTAATGTTGAGGACCCAAATGACCCCACAGTCGGCCTCATCGACGGGCAGTTATCAATACCAGGAGCGCTGTTACGTAGAGAAGTGTATGTTGCTGTTTGGGACATTACATGAACCTGACTGAATTCCGGAGTTTTGCAGCTTTGATCCTGTTGTCGAACAAGTACGTCACTTCTGTATGTCACTCAAGTTACGCTCATCGTCTTTAGGTCTTACATCTGTTAGAAGATCAACTCAATAAAACCGATCAACGGATTGATGCCTTGCTTCTCGTAGGAGGTTTTGCTGGGAGCGAATACCTCAAACAACGTGTGGAGGTATGTCAAACTCAATCGTGTCCTGTCTTAAATCTAATCAAGGTCCCTATTCACCTTTAATAGGAGAAATTTTCATCACGCATTAGAGTGATTGCCAGACCTGCGGATGCAGACACCGCAACACTTCGTGGTGCCGCTCGGTATGGTCTGGCCCGGCGGCCACTAGTGTCTAGTATCATTGCCCCACGTTCTTATATTATGAAGGTACTCTGCTGCACGAATCCCGCTATGCTCGCCTCGGAGACTATCTTATTCCGTTCTTAGGTCAAACTTCCCGCTGAGTCAGAAGATTGGCAGAAACGCCCGGCGTACATTAAAAACAATGATGCGGGATACCCCATCTGTGAGAATAGGTTTGTTTCTCATTTGATTGCTATGGGACTACGATTGATTCTACCGGCGGTTCGGCGCTGGCTAGATTGCAGTACTTGGTGCAAAAGGGCGCTATCATTAGGAAAGGGTATGTCACCTTTTGTTAAACATCGGTCATTAACTAAAATATCAATGCTAGCCAACGATTAGCCACCAAATTTTGGTATCATCTCTCGTCTTTTATCCCACAGCATTCAACGTTCTGAAGCCCGTAACTTAGCAAATACTCACAGACGCCGCAAGGTAAGACTATTGACGAAATTGATCAATAACAATGATGGATAACGCGTTTTGCTTTAGACTCAACCTTCGTAGCCGTGTTGTATACTAGTGACTCTGAACGGGTGATGAGATATAACGATGAAGGGGAGACCAGTGAGTTATGTAAATGGACGGTCGACCTTTCGACGCTTCCGGCGTTCCAACAAAGTGCCCTTCTGGGTCAATCGGGAGGTTTCTACACTGGTGAGAACAGATGACGCTATCCTACGCTATCTTTCGATCTAAGAACTGCTCTTACGCATGTGCAGAGTTTGAAATTGGCTTGGAACTCGATAGTGCCGAGGTGAGAGGTGTTCTCTTGCACAACAATCAAGAGTGGGGCAGGTGAGGAAATTGTTTGCCCTAGAAGATTTTTGCAGCTGACGTTTGTCATGTAAAGGGTCATTTTCGATTATATCAATTAGGATATTATTTTCCCGGATAAATTGTCTTGTAGGAATATACATGACTCTACTAGTGCATTGTTATTTCGCAGACAGCGGTGTCAGTAAGCGCATAATTTGTTGATCTATCCGCCACAACCGCAAAATGTCCCAGCAACATTAGATCGTGGGCAGTGGATCTGATGGTGCGTCGTGTGTCCAAGACTTGAAATGCTGGTGTCTTGTAGTTACACACATGTAAGCAGGTGTGTGCGGATGCAATCAATGCCGATTGACGCGTTAGGATGCAACTGCCCTGAGTAAAAATCTGGTGTAACTCTCCAATTTTTCCTCCGGACCTGGATATCTGGATATGGGCTCCGAATTTATTAAATTTAAAATAAAAATCGTGTGGGCTTATCGGACGATGGACGTCGCGGATGACCGAAAGGTCGATCCGTCCGCACACTAAGTATCCGGGTGTTGCCGTCGGACAATGCCTAGATCGATTTATCATTTAGGCCCACAAAAAGGAGTAGCCATCAAGATTCCAACTTGGTCCTATAAAGTCATACCTGAAAAAAGGTCAGTATTACCATCCTACCCATGATTTCCGGGCTTAATCCTCCTCAACTAGATACCGTCCCTTTACAAAATCTATATGACTTCCTCAAACCCGTCATAGTTCCTTCGACTTCTCCCGAAGCCAAGTTCACCAACTGGGCTAAAACTTTTGTCTGCAAACCCCTTGCTGTCTTCGAACCTACCGACGAATTTCAATGTGAAGTCATACTTGCAATAGCTCGTCGAGAAGGCAAGGTCGTTCGTGCAGTTGGTGTCGGTCATAGTCCGAGCGACCTTGCATGTACGAATGAGTTTATGCTGCGTACCCGACACTTGAATCGGGTCTTGTCTGTAAGGCGGATCACGCTTATCTTATCTTATTTTTAACCTCTTCTCATGATAACATCTCCAGGTCGATTTCGAGAAAAGACGCGTCGTGGCGCAAGGTGGGATCACTTTGAATGATCTCCACGCGCGGCTCGATGAACACGGCCTTGCTATGATCAATGTCGGGTCTATCTCTGATCAGACCCTTGCTGGTATCGTCACAACAGCCACACATGGAACTGGAATCCACTACGGTGTCATGTCGACCCACGTCCTTTCCTTAACTCTATTGCTTGCTGATGGATCCCGAGTAAATTGTTCTCGTTACGAAAGGCCAGATCTCTTCATTGCGTCTATATGTGGGCTCGGAAGCACTGGTCTGATTCTAAATATCGAGTTGGAGGTGGAACCCGCTTTCCGGTTAAGGGAGGAGACCTATTCCCGGCCATTTGAGGACATCGTGTCGAAGATAGACGCGGTTGCTCGCTCCGCGGAGCACGCTAGGCTTTATTGGTTTCCTGCAGCTGATTCAGTCCGCGTCAGTTTATTGAATCGCACCCATGAGGTATTGTTACCATTATCTACGTCCATTCTGCATGTTCATCTCATTTTACTCCTCTTGGAAATGTGTTTAGGAGAAAACATCCAATGGTAGCTGGGTATGGGATTCGATGATAGGGCATCATGTTCTGCAGATGATGTTGTTCATTGGGAGATACTTCGGAATCTTCAATCTTTGGGCTACACACCTCGCTGCCTGGTTAGTGAGCGCCGATTCTATTGGGGTCGATGATGGTTATACAAAATTCAATTTGGACTGCAGAGTGAGTAAGGCCTACCTTTAACTACCCGTACCTCATCATCTATCGCAGTACTTGCAATACACGACAGAATGGGCTATACCATACGAGAATACGGAAGCATGTCTCCGTGAACTGCACCATTATTTCCGTGAAGAGAATGCCGACCCAGAAGGTGCCAGAACTCATTTCCCTATCGAAGTGAGATTCTCTGCACCCGACGACATATGGCTCAGTCCTAGTAACGGCTGTCAGACTTGTTGGATTGGGATCGTTCAATACAAGTAGGGTCACTTCGTAATGTCTTAATTCGTCTACTGAGCACTTTACAGGCCATATGGTTTTAGCGTACCTTACAGGAAACTGTTTGATGGTTTCGAGAAAATTTTAGCCAGGCACCAAGGACGTCCTCACTGGGCCAAAGCACACCCACTTCTTCCCGAGGACCTTCGTAAATTATATCCAGATTTCGATAAATTCATTCAAGTCCTTGAACAAGTCGACCCATCGGGAGTCTTTCGAAGCGAGTACATCCAGCGTCACTTCATGGGCAAGTTGGTGGATCGGAGAGCATTTAAGGCGCGTAGAACATAATCTAAAGTGGACAGACGATTTGTTTGTGTTACATTATTAGCATGTATAATACAAAACATACGCAGGATCACTATTAGTTACAATAGACTGTTGAACCCGCGCGAAGCATCCTCCCATTTAGAGTCCTAACTGTTCTTTGACTTGTTCCCGCACGATTCTTTCGTATTCCACTTTGTTGTCGCGGTAGAGTTTGCAGCAGTCGATGTTGGCACCAGATTCAAGGTTTGGTTCTGCAATTATGAAGGAGGATTAGCAAACATATTATTCGGGATCGAGATAGTAACAAGACGGCGTGCATGAATTTACCTGCCAACATTGAAATCACACTGAGGATCACCTTCTCTACGCTCTGCACTGGACTCCAACGTTCTGAGGCTTGTTCATACATTGTTGGGTCATCCCCGGGAGTGTGTAGTATAGAAATACAAACATTTCCGTCTGGATAAACTGCGAGATACGATGTTTAACTTGCGAGATAATTCGGACCGAATTCCTTACTGTTGGGGTGGAACAAAGGTGGTTCAAACTTCATCTTGAAAGGCGACAAGGGATAATCGGAGGACTTTGATATTGGCATAGGTCAAATAGGATTCCAAAGAGATTCAATGTTCTCACAAAAGTCAGTTTTGCCGAGAAGACACCTCCTTCCTATACTCAGCTGAACCATTAATCCCAGAGGCCGACTTAGAGCCTTAATCTAGTTGAATGCACTCACAAACGGTGTATCTTTCGGCCCACAAATAAGTGCTTCCCAAGTGAAGAAATCCGATTCGGAGATGGGGCCTTGCAAGACAAAGGGAGTTACAATTTGACCTGTGCCCAGCTGAACATGTTGCGATATGAACACATACCAGCTGTAAACATTCCATCCGGGGAACCTGATGAAAAGATCTGTTAGGGTCCGGGACAAAGATGAAGATACGCATCTGACGGATACAACAAACCTCCTGAAGTGAGTTGTTTGTACTCCGTCATGAGTCGACGAAGTGCAGTTGCACTTCCCGATCCTCGTGAATTCATAATGATGTCGCGTGGAGTGAGAGGGTTCAAGGTACAAGACTCGGTAGTAAGATGATGGTGGTCACAAGCAAACCTTTTGAAAGCGACAAACTCCGCAATACATCATCCACAACTTATTAACTTATTATACTTTCATTGTTAGTCTCTTTTCTAACCTGGTCCCATTCGGTAATCGCGGCCACATTGGGAAGACTGAGCTCAAGATCAACAAGTCTTTGTTCGATCCAGTTAGCGTTAAAGGACTAGTAAACTCTGAGAAAGACCGAGAAAACACCCCATATTCGACCAGAAATGACTACTCTGACTCAGTGCCTGTGCACCTGTCAGTTCTTGAACAGTTGGGCCTTAAAGCTTGAAGACAATACTTGGTACTATGTATACAGCAAGATGTGTACTCACATCGCCTCACCGAGCTTCGGGAAGTCAATTCAAGAAGATATTTTTGTTTGTAAATTCCGAGCATCAATCACATTCAAGTACCTAACTGTCCTTTAGAATTGGTCCGACAGATAGTAGATGTTTACATTTGAGCCAAGAAAACTGTCATTGTCATCATACCATAAGCTCTGCTCATGCGCGCACACACGTGGGGCATTCCCAGTATACAAAAAAAAACATCAGTGAAATTTTACGCCCAGGCATCAAATCTAACTTAGAAGGGCGCCACACTTGAAAGCTTGAACGATGAAAAGGCTGCTAATGTTGGCACCGAATATTGAATATTGCATTATCACTGGCCGGACCGTTTCCCTGGTTTTTAATAGTGCTATGTCAGTTCATTAATGTAACTAGCGTCTCCCAGTGATCTTGGGAGGTCGAGAGTTGATACATTAAGTTTTTTATCTGCGGCTCTAGGCAGGGGTCTATGCTAATAATACATACGGGTCTTGGAAAAACATACAGTAGATAAGCCTACCGCATTCAGACATAGTGGTGTTTTTTCATGGTGCCACATACACCTCCTGACATGAGCGAGAGGGCAAAACTGTAAGGACGTTCTTCAATACCGGGATTCCTTTCCGCGACCGACGGATCAATTCATAGATTCTACAATTTCTGGGCTTCTGGGCTGCAGTGTTTTGGAGAAGTGCATACATAGATGTTTTCTGTCCGTCTGTGTAACCGCGCCGCATATTACTATACTCCAGTACGATAGACGTTGAATCAAGATTCATCTATTCATCCGTTAGCTCGATATGTCACCCCAGCGCGTTTAAACCCACCTAATTTTTTACGTTGAAGCATGCGTCTTTGACGCCTCTCCCTCAGAGGTTGGTTTGTATACAAAATATAATTCAACTTTACGAGATTGAGTTCTGTATTTGGCGGTCGAAGGACGCAGGATGAGGGCATCTTAGCAATACTTTTAATCCATCTACATCATGATCTTTCAATTGGGCTTATAGAAGCTCAACCAGGGTGACTGATCGTAAATAAATTTGTAAAGAACCACCGGAAAGTGATAGAGTTCAGCGTTCTAAGTAGTTTTTAGAACTTAAGTGCCCGAGATTTGGTATGTGGCTGCAAACGATGCATGCATCCGGAACTCAAGCTAGGTTTTTTGTGCAGAAATTCCCCTCGGAGGTGCGGGTAGTAACTTCCGAGATAGTAGATTAATTGTCTATTGAAATGCAGAACCGATTTGTTGATTGCACCGTTGATTGCGGAGCTGAGTGATCCCGCAATACTGACGACAACATCCACATGCAGGACCCCGTGTATCTCCGTAAAATATCAAAACGTCTAATGATTTGATTTGAGGAATTGTACCTGCCTTGGCCTTTTTAACATCAAGAATGACTAATTTTGATTTTCTTCTTTTTGCCGCCAAAGATTCAGATGCGTCAGCCTTCTGAGTGTGTGTAATTAGATGTATACCATCATACAAGTTGATGCACGCGCTGAGCGTACGGGGGCGCTCTGATTTTGGTCATAAGATTACGAGTGGGAATTAGTATTCAAAACAATCAACGTTGAGCGATGATTTATTAATACATGGCAGTCTAGAAGAGGGTACAATTATTGAGTGTGTAGGGTTTGATTTTTAAACTAAATTCAAACGTTAGACGTTAGACCCTTGTTTTACAGTCAGACTGCGGGATTGCAATCTAAAATTTGCAAAATCAGTTTGGTTGTGTTGAGGACTTCGCTGGGTTCCGTCCCGCAAGGTATAAATCATCCAAATTTTCATACACGCGTGTTATCTAAGAACATTGGAAGAAATAATACCTCAGATCAGTATCCGGTCGTACTACGTACACCGAAATTCCAATGGGTTTGTATTTCTTCGGCGTTGTTCCCGCAATTGTCTGGTCCATCTCTCAAATGCAATACTGTCATAATCAATCCTCGTTCACGAGTTGACCATTCGACTGCTCAACTCAGGTTTTCAAGAATTAGCATGCCATCGTACGTCAGGACTCAAGCTCAAGGCCCAACATCATCGCTTTGAACATACTTTTTATCTCTACCATTCCATGACCTCAAAAAAGTGTGAAACAATCAGGGAATTTTCCGTTTACTAAGTGTGCGTACGTGCAAATGATGTTGCTATTCAAAGAACTGACGGGATGAGTATTTTTACCCAAGCAAAGAAAATACTCGAAAATAGTTACGCCTCAACGCCGGCTGTGCTGGCCCATCTTCGTGAAGATGGCAAAGCAATCTCTGGATATTCGGAGAATTTTAGTCCTTCTCTAAATCCCCGATGCCATCTAGCCCAAGAGGCACTACCGTCTCCTTTGTGTTTATGTTTAGTTCAATGGATCTATTTGATTTCCTACGCTATCCCGGGCCTGTTGGACCAGGATGGCGATCACCATAGGATGTTCCGGTTTTAACTTCTATGTCACTTGAATGTCTCCCGCACTGTGCAGGATTCAAGTTTACTGGCTTCGGGATCCCTCATTCTCTAGATTAATATCCAATACGAATGATAAGCACATACGGTTAGACCTGAGCCTGCAGCTAAACGTTAATGCAAGCGATCGAGCGCCTGTGTCTTCATATAGCGGATCTTGTGGCAGATGCTGACATCTAGAACACTAGTGTTGTTCCCATTATCTCATCAACGTTGTTCACTGATACATTTCACTGGCTGCGCAGAGATGTGGTTGCCACTAGTGAATGTTGCATCATGAAATTTCGGGGTGGATGGTTTCCACCATAAAGAAAGTGTGGAAAAACTACGGCTACTTTCCTGAGTTTTTTGCTAACTAAAATCTAGCTTTTTTTCTTGACTTCGGGTGCGTATGTATTAGTACACGCGATGTAAAAAGCTTTGAGCTCATGAGTCGCGATCATGTCATGTCACGGAAGTTTTGGTCTCGGAGATGGTGTTTATAATACCGTGGACTATTACGCCCCGAGCTCTAGGGGAATGTTTCTGTATGAGTAGTTGACAATCTGAATTAACCTTTTTCGAGAATGCCCGAGTCACGGTCTAGTAAAGTAGTAGTGCTACATGCTAATGGCACACACATACATTTAGATGGCCTCAGTATTATAAAAACTTTTGTATCCGCGGTGGGAACTTCAAATCGAAGAATAGCGCTGGTGGCCTGCCGCCTACCACTCGGAATGGTACTACCGCCAAAGCGATTGATGATGTTGCACAATCAAAGATTCATTCGTTGTAGGTCTTGCGAGAGCAAAGGTGCGTAATGTGGATTCTATTCCACTTAGCTTTAGGGTATATATCGGACCTTTTTCGTGAACTTGTATTCTCCGCCACAGCTCAGTCGCGCTTTCCATTACTAGTAATCGGGAAAAGTCTGGGCACGTGATACAATTTACCACTTGTTCCTAATCCGACTCCTCCGTTTCTTTCATCGCTAACTATCAGTCATGTCTAATCCGGGAACACCAAGTCCTCCATCGAACACACTTCTTCTTCGGAGACAGCTTGCTGAGCTCACCAAGCGTCCAGTTGAAGGGTTCTCAGCCGGTCTGTGCAAGCATGTACATCTTCCATCTCTTCGGCTCAAACTGATCTTTACCTGTAGGACTTGTGGATGAGAACAATCTCTATGAATGGGAGATCTTGGTGATTGGGTACGTTTTACGACTCTGATTTCACGACCGAGTGCTGAAGTGTCCCCAAGTCCTCCGGATACTCTATAGTACGTCCCTGTCTAGAAATTAAGGACCAGGTATAGATTTGCTGACTCTGTCCCTCAGTGAAGGCGGATTCTTCAAAGCTCGACTCACGTTTCCTCCTGAATTTCCCTTACTGCCACCCAAGATGAAGTTCATAACACCAATGTGGCATCCTAACAGTCAGTGTCTCCGCATCTCTATCGATAGCCAAAGGTGTCTTTGGTCGCAAGAAGTCCCACTTTCATAAAGGCGTTTTTCGCTTTTCTGGGCACCTACGCCGGATGTCATTCTGATTTCCCTTCATCGCTCCGATTGGCACCACAGTAAACTCATTCTGATTTACTTTCTCTACAGTCTATCCTGATGGTGTTGTCTGCGTATCCATTTTAGTGTGTTCTCAGTCGCGTGTACCCGTTTCAGTTGTTCCTAACACGCCGCTTTAGCATGCCCCAGGGGACGATCAATATGGTTACGAAGATGCTGGAGAGAGATGGATGCCTGTTCACACCGTGGAGTCCATCGTACGTGTGCACCTCATCGCATCTATCGATCTCCTTTTGACTCGTCACAGCTTCTCAGCGTCATCTCCCTTTTGTCTTCTGATACCCCCAACCTAGACAGTCCCGCAAACGTCGATGCCGCCAAAGAAGTTCGAACTGATCTCGAAGGTGCGTTTGCAAAAGAAGATTTTCGGTCATGTCTTTATAAGGTCAATGCAGGTTACAAGAAGAAGGTCAGACGATTGGTTCGCAGAAGTGCCGAGGAAGCGTTCGATTAATGTATATTTGTATTCATTTTCACTGTGCTATTCGCGATTGTACACATTTTGTCTACTTTGATGTCCAATTGAATGGCTTGCCAGAGACGTCCTGCAGCCCTATAGCATGCATCATAAGTGTTAAGTTAAACTTAGGGGTAACGGGACCGATGTGCATATCACGTGATCTGACGCGTCGTGATTAAGTCCCTCTTATGGCAAGCAGGCTAACTTGCTTTCTTCCATCATGAATGTGAAAAAGTCAGCGTACAGCAAGAGTTCGTCATGCCATTTAACCTATACTCGTAATATTCTCACTATCTCCCAGGAAATGAAATGTCCATTCCAGCCCCGATGGGTGAGTTAGTCTGCGCAAATGGCTAGGAGTCGCGTCCAAGCATTCAAAATTTGCTATAGAACCCGACTCGGACCCGGATTTCAATCCAGGCAGGATCCCATCTGATGAGGAGAAGAACAGACTCAAGAAACGAGGGGCTCGTAAACGACGAGAAGCAATAAACAAGAGAGGTCACAAGAGAAAACGTCAAGATCACGAACCAGTAGACTCAGATTACGAAAGTGACTTGAACATAGCAAGAGGTATGTGGCATTTAGTTTTACGACTTTCAATTATGCTCAGATCTTGCCAGCCTCAAATATCCAGAGTACTGTCTATCCTAACCTTCTGGAACTGTACCTTGGTAAGGTAGTCGACCAGGGTTTCAACGTGAATGATCAACTTTTTTCAGGACTTTCTAACGACTTTGGTGACGAAGACGACGCTGATAATGAAATGGATGAGGAGGAAGAACAAGAACAAGAAGCCGAAGAAGACATGAACTCTGACGAGGATGAAATGTCAGCAGACGATTCCAGGCGTGTTGGGATGACAGCATCCAAGCCATTACCACAAAAACTGAACTCCAAGGATCACGAAAAAGAAATTAAAAAAAACCCTCGTACAGGTGTGTATTTGGTTTGTGGTTGATTTGCCTTTCTTGTGAACGATTCTATTTTCTCGGAATTAGTAGACGGTAAGTCTACCACTTTCGATAAGTTATAGTCTGACAGCATGCGTCAAATTAACAGGTCCCGGAGAGGAGTCGGTGACCGAGTCCGATTCTGATGGACCCATTATAGTGTCCAAGTCGAGTGGGTGGCTTGAATACATTAAAGGAATGAACTTGACCAAATCTCCCAGTTTCAAAACCCGATCCAGAAAAACCCCTCCAAAATGATGAAGAATCACTGACAGAGTCGGAGACAGACTCAGAGGCAGAGATTTGGACATCGAAGAAGCCAAGCAATGTTATCGCAAACGAAGATTCTGAGACGGAGTCAGATTCGGAAGACGAAGGGTTCCCCTTCGTAGGCAACTGTCAGGTTGGTGTTTTTTTTTTACATCGGCCCTGAGCGAGTGTCGTTGAATGGGTATCTAGAACCTGAAACCTGGATTTCCCCTATCTCCCGGACAAACGCGACTGGGGCCGTTGTTCTTGGATGCTGAGAAGAAGTATAAAGTTCCCGCTTCTATAAACACCTACCTCCGAGAGTACCAGCGAGACGGCGTCAAGTTCTTCTATGAACATTATAAGGAGGGTATGGGTGGTTTGCTCGGAGATGATATGGGTCTTGTGAGCAAAGACACTTCTGCGCACGTTCATTCCGGTTCCAAACTTATCTTTTGTAGGGCAAGTCGATCCACCGCGGTCGTGTTCGAAACAGTTCTTAAATGATTTCCCCTTTCTAGGAAAAACCATACAAGTAATTTCCTTTCTGTCCGCTATCATGCAAAAGAGCGGCACTCCTTTTGACAGGGACAGACGCCGCAAGAAGGTCTCTGCTCTGCAGGACGAAGAATTGTGGAAGAAAAAGAGGACTTTACCCCCTGCAAATCAATTCTGGCCAACATGTCTGATCATTGCTCCTAGCAGTGTCGTTCCTAACTGGGCACGAGAATTTGAGACGGTGAGCTCAACTACCGGAGTTAATTTATTTTTTTCCGACGTTCCATAGTGGACCTACATGGAAGTCGGTGTCTATCTCGGTAACAATAAGGAACGAGAGCCCGTGTTAAGGGATTTTAGATATGGAAGACTAGATGTCGGCAAGTATCCGTGTAGCGATCTCGTTATTTCTGATTCTGACAGTGACATAGTCATTACCAGCTTCGATTTAGCCCGCAACGATATCGATCTTCTCGATAGTCTCGCATGGTCATGTGTGATCATCGATGAAGTCCACCGTCTCAAGAACAAAACATCAAAGCTAGCTAAGGCCTTTTCTAGTTTTAGGTGTACGCGTCGTTTCGGTCTGACGGGTACCGCAATTCAAAACTCATACGATGAATTATGGGCTATCGCGGACTGGACTACACCAGGACTTCTGGGAGGACGACGGGATTGGAGGAATATGATTTCGAAACCGCTGCGAAACGGTCAATCGTCTAAAGCCACAGAGAAGGAAAGGGCCCGTGCATTGGTGTGTCTGTTATTCTACGTATGTCGATGTGCCTCGAAACTCATTCATGCAAGAACATTGCTTCGATTCTTCATGAGAAAATTCTGCCATATTTTTTCCTTCGAAGGTGAGCAGGCTCAAATTTGACAGTCCGACGCGAACTCAATGCGTCCGTGTATAGAACCAAGGAAATCATTGCAGACCAGGTAAACATTGCTGCCATAAAAACTGTAATATGAGCGTCTATCTCACTTCAGTCTACCTAGCTTCCGAACAAGGTTGATCAAGTGGTCTTTTGCCCACTGGCCTCGATACAACGTGAAGTTTACAAGCGCATATTACAAGTTCCCGAAGTCCAGTCTCTCGTACACAAGGATGATCCATGTGAATGCGGTTCAGGGAATATGTACGTGTATAGTAGGTTTGGTTCTTCAATAATGTGCTGAACTCGGAGTTTTTTAGAACCAAGGAATGCTGTCATCCCTATAATTCTACCGTGCTCTTGCAGTACATGTCTGTCCTTATAGCCTTGTCGAATCACCTTGCTTTGATTCTTCCTGGTATGTATCATCAACTGATCAACAATCAATTGTTCCCACTGATGTTCTCTCAAGCCGCTACCGATAATGTCGAACAGGTGGATGAACTCCTACGATGCCCATCGTCTTGTACTTATAACTTTTATTTTTGTCGCTAAGCGCGAGAGACATCGACGTCTGGAAAAAATCGCCTTTCCGAACAATTCTCAACCCAAGTACGCGTCGGCGTTCATGGTTCCAAAATACTGCGGAAAGTGGCTGGTGCGTTCTGCAATTTCGGTCTAACGTTCAATGTCTTATTCTCGCTCTCGTGTTCCAGGTCCTCAATTCTTTATTGAAGGAATGGCGAAAAGATCCCAGTAACAAAGTTCTCATATTTACGAAGTCAGTTAAGCTTCTAGAAATGTTGGAGTTCCATGTAAAATCTCAAGGTAACACTGTCTCGGTTACAAGGGTTGTTCACGTGCACTGATCTGATACCTGTTTGACGCAGCTTTCAACTATGTGGCTTTAACGGGGAGTACGCCACAGAACCAACGTGAGTCAGATCCTCATCATGTACAGAAGATCTTCTCATCTGGACGATCTATTTTTTAGGCATGCCAATGATAGACAAATTCCAGAATGATCCTGATGTTTATATTTTTCTGATTTCGACTCTTGCCGGAGGCACGGGGCTGAATCTGACCAGTAAGATGTTCTATGACGCGTTCACTATAACTTCGTCTGACAAGACTTTCCAATGCAGGCGCGAATAAAGTTGTCATCTTTGGTCAGTATCAAAACACCTCACGCGATTCAATAAGTTGATTTGTCTTCTTTCCCCCTTGTAGATCCTAGTTGGAGTACGTTCACAATGACGTTTCTTTCCGTCTTATTTTTGTGACCTTTTATGACTTGCTTGGGTAACTCTAGACCCTGCACACGATCTACAAGCAATGGATCGAGCGTTCCGGTTTGGACAAACAAGAGACGTTCATGTGTACCGATTGTTGGGAGCTGGAGCACTCGAAGAATTGATATATGCGAGACAGATCTATAAACAGCAGCAAATGGCGATTGGGTACAAAGCTAGTATACAAACGAGGTATGTCGGAGTCTTTCATGCAAGCAAATCAGAGAGAAAACAATGTCAATATTACTTTTGGCAGGTATTTTGAGGGTGTGCAGGATGACCCCACAAGGAAGGGAGAGCTTTTTGGGGTCAAGAACATATTCAAACTCCATGATGATGGTGGTGAGTTGGCGACGAAGCGCGCGGTGAGTCGAGATCTGGATTCAAGATTTGAGTGGAGTCGATTAACTTGTTCTGACTGTTACTGGGGGTCCAAATAGATCGAAAAAGCTCAGTTATCGCAGTTAGACTGGGCATTATCCAATATGACCACTAGTTTCAGAGACAGGGATAGAAGTGGCGGTTTGAATGCGGAAGATCATGGACAAAAGGACGATGGGGTATGCGTTCATTTCCTTCTTATGTTGACTTAACTAACGTTGCTTTAAAACACAGAATTTAGATGGCCTGGAGGGTCTATTATTCGATGATGGTATGTTTCGACTTTTCTTTTTAAGTGAGATGCTTATAAAGTCCTACATCTTATCTCGAGTAGCGCTACCCAAGACTAAGAAAGAGAAAGAGAACGAGAACGAGGTCCAGCAGATGTTGAAATCTATTGGAATTTCCTACACGCATCGAAACGAAGACGTGATTCTGCCGAACCGGATTGAGGCGGAACGGGTTAAGGAGATGATTCAAAAGACGACGCGTCTACCAGCAAAAAAGAAGGCTCGGAAATCCGCTACTGCCGTTGATCGTGGAAGCCCCGCTACTAGTGAGTCGAAACAACAACAACCTGTGGCTCAATGGCCTCCGAAACGGAGACATCACAAACCGAAGTTGACTCCGGAACAACAGTGAGTCGTGCAGTCTTTGCTGCTTTGTTCTATTGCTGAACATCAAGTTTTTTGGTGCACAGGCTCCAAATTCGTCTACGAGCGTTGATGAAGGTGGGAAGGATACAGAGTCCGGGGGATCTACCAGCTTTCGCGCAAGAATTGTGAGCATATATTTATCTTTTAATTCTGGATGTTGATGCATTTGTGTCGCTGCTATTAGTGCGCAGCTCAACGAGGCGGATCAGAAACAGACGCTCGCTTACCTGGATACCGTGAAATGTGACGACTCGTCAGGATGGTCGTCTTCGGATTGAAGGCGTCGGTGATCTATTTATCAATTACTTATCAATGAATGTTGGCTACATGTATATGTAGATACATCATACTCGTCCATGAATTATGTAGTCGCTCTAACGTTCCCTCCTTCTCCCTTCCCTTCCCTTTCCCTCTCCCGTTCTCGTTCTCGTTCCCGTTCTCGTTCTCGCTCATCCCACCAAATCCTTCTAACCCATCTCCTCCTTCTCGTCACTGCTCCTGGATAAGGATATGAAGCGGGTTGTTGCCAAGAATCAGTGGTGTAAACCCAGCCATCTGTATATGCATTTTCGAGAGCATTAGAGACAGGCAAATGAATTAGAGAAAAAAGATGAGAAAAGATCTAGACCCACCATCATCACCGCCACTCGATCCTCCAAGATGAATCGTTCTTCTTTCAATTGCTTCTTCATCCTTTCGTTCACCATTGTTCGTCTCCGCCTCTTCCTTTTCCTCTGGATCTCTTTTCTTGTCCTTACTACTACCACCCTCACGATACGTGTCGTCCTGGAAAACCCAATTCGCGACCAAATCCTTCCTCCAATCCTCCGTCTCGACGAATTTCCATCCAGAAGCCAGGAAAAACGTCAAGTTGCTGCTGTCGTGTCAACCGCGACCCCCGCCCCCAATATGATCCAATGTATAAAGTAGTAGCAACAGAGAAGAGAGAAAAGAGAGATCTCGAATGAGCATCAACATTCTCAATTACCAAGAGCAAAAGACAAAAAAAAAAACGAGAAATCGAAAAGGACCCACCTGACCATCCCTACCCCAGCTCCGCCTGTACCTGATCCTGCACCTAACACCCCTTCCCCATGTCCACCTTCCGATTTCTCCTTATCAGAAACAAAACTCGCATTCGTCGAGGAATGAGAATGAGAAGGATAAACAGCCCCAGAACCATCTCTACTCCTCGTCCAAGCCAGTCGATCAGCACTAGAAGTGGTCGTACTGGATTTCAAGAACGATTTGGACCATGATTTCGAGAAAGGGTTGTTTGGTGGTGGCAGCGGTGTAGTAGTCGTTGCGTTGGAACCGCTTGAGAAGGAGCGAGTGAGGAAGAACGAGGATCGAGATCGAGCATGTGTAGGAGGAGAAGCTGGAGATCCAGGTCGAGGTGTATCCGCGTTGTCCTGGTTCTGCTCCAGATCATGAGGGGTTTCGGAATATGGCGGAGGTGACGAGGTAGAGAAAGACGTGAACGAGGACAAGGATGATATAGATCCAGAAGCTTTCCTGACAGTCCCAGTCCTAACAAAGGGTAGTCTCGAGGTTGGTGATGTAGGTGAAGATGTAGGAGACGAGGTGATATACGTGCTGTTACCGAAATTACTGCTATTGCTGGGAGTAATAGTAGCAGCCACAGCTGGATCCAACCTCTCGTTCTCCCACAACTCGACCTCCCTGAGTTCTGCGTTCCATGTGCGGTCTGTGAGGTTGTTGTCGTCGAGAACTCGTTGAAAGGTTTGACGGACGTATTTGGAGAGAAGGGAGGGGGAGAGAGTTAGGTGGACGTCAATTCCAAATCTGGCTCTTAAGCTGCTTTCGGGATTGGGATTTGCCGGTGTGCCTCTTGGATAGTCGTAGTTCTTTGTGGTATAATCAACGCCACGACTACGACGACTACGACGACGAAAGCGAAGGCGAGAAAAGAAGTGGAAGATACGTCTGATAGGAGTCGGTAGAACGAAATGGAAATGTAAACTGAACTCGGTACTCCAAACAGAAGTGAGTTGTGCACGAGCGAGAGTCGTTAGAACTTGGATGCGAGGGTGGAAAGATAGGATGGGGAGAGCGAGGGCAAGGAAGGAGATGAGGCGTGCGGGGAAGTAAGTAGAGGAGACGAGGATGAGGAGAGGTAGAAAGGAGAGGACGAGTAGGGTTAGGAGGGGAAGAGTGTAGGGTCGGGAAGGGAGTGTGGAGAGGGAGGCGTGTTCGGTAGATGAGAAGGAAGAGGAAGAAGGTTGGGGAGGAGCGAGAGAGAGGTGGGTTAGGTAGGGAGTTATTGTTGCGTGGAGGTCAGCGCTGTAAGAGGAGCAAGTGAGCTGGAAGTGAAGCAAAGAAAGGAAAGAGAGGAATAAACGTACTATAGACCCATGAGATTCTGTATAGCTTGGATATTGGCTTGCCAATCAACACTATCCTCAGCCACAACTTTGACTTTGGGTGTAGCACCCTTCGATTTGTCGTTATCATCGTTACTACCATCCTCGTCTTGCTTAAACACTACTGCAGGCGGAGGTAACTTTGGTTTATTCACCACCGCAGTCGAGAGGACGACCGCGGCCAAAACGATATTGGGCAACAGAAATACGAGTCGGGGAAAGTAGCATATGAAAGCGTATAAAGCCAGACAAGCTGTCGTGCGTTTCCAACCTGTTTTCCATAGGACTATCTCTTCGATACGGTCTTGGAGCCAAAAAACGGGACCGACGCGTTCAACGAAGCGTTTGAAGTTGATAGTCGTTATTTGGATGGATAGAGGGTCTTTGTTAGAGAGGAGCACGGTTGGAGTTTTCTTTCTGCGTGGGTTGTAGCCGTCTTCCGAGCTAGAACTGCTGCTAGATGGGTTGGAAGGAAGGGAAGAGGAGAGGAGGATTTGAGGGAGGAGGTTGAAGGAGGAGGAGAACGAGGAAGACGAGGAGGACTGAACAGTGGATTTGGGAGATTCATGGGGAAGAGGAGTGCGCAATTTGGTGGGTGGCTTGATGTCTTTGGCTGAAAGTCGACTGGCACATCCTGGCACGGAAATGTACGAAAGGGTAGACATGGCTCCGATTATCTAATTCCAGCTTTGACTTTATTTCATTGGACTTCATTTCACATACAAGTACAAAAAAGGAGAGCAATAGTACATGTATCTATTTGACGAGAATATCATAATGACCAGGTCTTGAAGGATTCTCGATGAGTTCTAGTTTAAAAGGTCAAAACGAAAAAAAAGACACTGACCTGTACAAAAGACATATCGGTCCGCCGTCGCCACCTCCCACTTGCTGATCACTCTGGTCCTGCTGGAACTTGACGAATTCTACATGTCCCTCTTCCCCTCCACCGCTTCGTCCATCGAGATACGCAACGTCGATATCGACGTGTAGAGCCCGGGAGAGAGCGGTCATTTGGACATGATCTAGAAGGATTGAGTACAAGTGTGAGTGGTCAGGGGATAAAGGTGAAAATGAAAGACGATACTCACCAGCTTCCTTCCCAGTGGCCTCTACAAAGTTTTCACAAAATTCTCTTACGCTCATCGGTTCACCGAGTTCAGGGTGGAAGAGGAAAGGTTGGTAGGTGTCGGGATCTATACGAATTTGCGCGGACTATAAGGTATAAGAGTAAATCATACATAGAATGATAAGTGCAGAAAAATGGATCGTACCGTGAGCAAACGCATGTACATGACGATAGAGTTGGAAACTGGTTGGTGGTGGGTTTGACTAAGTCAACAATGTCGATATCAGACAAGAACAGAAAAAGAGACACACTCTCAGCGTTCTGGAAAGCGCTCAACAAAATTGCCTCTTCCATCCCTCCTGTTCCCGCTACTCCTCCACCCTCTTCCGTAGGCGCATCGGGTGTATGAGGTATCGAGATGTTCTTCAACAACCCTTCGAAAATCTCATAGAAATCTTCAAAAACCAGTTTTTGAAACCCGACGTTTTCTAGCATTGCGGGGGTCGTTGATAACACGTTTAGAGCATTGGACACGGCAGACGCGGGATCGGGGGACTTGAGGAGACGTTCGACGTAAGCGAAAGAGAGGGACCTGTAGAAACAATCTCCATCGCCTTTATGCGTGTACGCATGTAGGATAAAAGACGAGGACAACTCGTGAGTTTGAGGGTATAGATAGAAGGTTGATGGGACCTTGGATAAACCGATTTTTGTCGGTTGCGTTCGCCGCTCACCTCTCGCTCGTCTGATCGCTTGATATCCTTGAGCTTCGAGCCAATCAATCTGTTTCACAAAAGTTGTTGAGCCTCTTTCATACTCTTTCCGGAGTTCGGAGATGGGTAAGATCTGGTCGATGAGCGGACGGTTGACATCGGCAGTTTCGTTCAAGAGGTTCTAGAGCGAGATGAGAATGGAACATGGGTTGTTTAAAAATAAGAAGATCTTTTTGATCAATATCGACAGGGTTACGAGTTACAGCAGAAGGGGTGGGATCTGGTAATGGAAGATGTTTACTTGGTTAAGTTCATAGACTTGCGCGGCTGATAACGTCGATATGTCTAGAAAACCAAAGAACAAGGGTGTTTGAGGATGACGATCCTAGATACACGGGTTGTCCTGCAGACGGGAGGAAAGACTGCATAGTCTTGTTACTCACCTGTATCCTCGTTGATCTCGATAGGCTCGGGATTGGTTATGGCTGGTAAGCGGTAGATGATGTAGATTGCTTCGGTCGGGCTAGCAAGGAATGGAAGGGAGATACTAACGTGGATCTCTCGCTTGCGGAGGGGTAGGTTCTGATTCGGACATGGCAGTGGGGTTGACGCGGAGGTTGTAAAACGTTTGAAGATTGTATGTTAAGTAAAGTGTAGTAGTACCATCACACATCCATCATGATCCCAGCTATTCTATAAACCCAATGACGTTCTGGCCTTTCCCTTTCTCCCACTCCCTTTCTTCTCCTCTCTTTAAGGCGCAGGTCGCGCAATCCCACCGTTCCTCCCTACTTAGTGGCTTGAAGCACTAGTGCAGACAAGGTCGAACCCATGGCTGACGTTAAGATGCTCCGCAGGACTGTAAAACACAAAGTTAAATCAATTGTGAGTACAATGTACATGTTCGGCTCTCACTTGTGCTATCTATCCGAACAAAATTTATCTATCTGCCTTCGGAATACTAACAACTCAACACTCGTCCGAAAACTTTTTTTAGCGAGCTCGGATCACTCGAAACCCATTAACAACTGCCTTCTTCCTCGTCGGCTTATTCCACTGCATCGCTCAAGGCATCCTGCGATCCTTCATTTTCTCTCTAGACACCGAATACAGCAACTTTCTCGATCTCGTCGTTAAAAATGCTCAAGCTCCTCAACAGAACCATACCAATCTGCAACATAACGGAGGCAACAATTTCCAACTGGAAGTGTGTAATTTCATACCCCATAGTCCAGGGTTTTGTTACACCTTGTTCGACCTGAATGAGGCAATGGAACTCGAGCAGAGCAAGGAGGGGTCGAATGGGGTCGATGAGGGATTGGTGAGTACTTCCATGCACATACGATCTGGTATTGAACTAAGTTGCTTTTCTTTTTGCAGATGCCCAATGTAATGAGTTCAAATGTTAATTCTTATATACGCCGCAATGACTGACCAACCTGAAATTTTTAATTACGCATTCACGTTATATGTTCAGTAGAGAGATTATCTTATTCACAACTTTCCTTCCCAGTTCTTCTTTTTCAATACCTCTGGACTCAATGACACCAGGCTGCAGCTGAACATCGATGGCAAAATCAACTTGACGAACCAATGTGTAGGAACGTTGTTGTATCCTAGTCAACAGTAAGTATTCATTCATGTTCCTGAACTTCGTTTTACTTATGTCAAAAAAGTTTGGACAACGCTCGTCGTGAAGATATCACTTTGTTGACGGCTCAATTCTGGCTCTTTGGAATATCGGTTTTGGCTATGTGTTACGATTCGGTACCACATGTGTGAGTATATACCATAAAAACCCTTTGGGCTAATGATGTACGTTACTCATGTTTTCTCCAATTCTCTCCACGTATATACATACAGTCTAGCACTGACAGGCGCCCGAACGATCTTTACCGCCTGGTCTATCTACGAACTTTGGCGTACTTCGTATCAACAAAACATATTCCACAACTTGATCGAAGGGTCTTGGACTCCCTGCGGGTTGAACATCTTCTCTGTTTATTTTCCGACGAGGTTACATTATCAGGTATGTGTCGTACCCCATTATTTTCCTCCGCCTGCATATGGTATGCGCGTGTGGGCAAAATAATTGACTCATACTCGAGTCAACTCACTTGCATCAGAAACGACATGTTTTACTTATGATAGTTGATGGACAGATACCCGACTTGATGCTCGACTGCACCGCGTTGGCCTTCACTGCGTATTTATCATGGGCATTGATTAAAGTGAGTATTGATGTCTCTGTCTCTTAACAGAACCCTCGATCAGAAATCATTGGGCCGGGGCTATTGCATCGCACTTGAAGCTTGGTCTCTTGTTTCCTACTCTATCTACTCTAATCTTTTCTTTCCAAATTTCTGATTAATTCGGTTCTCGGATCCGGTATGCACAGGTGTTCGGGGATCAATCTATCAAAACCGTCGGTGCACCGAAACATGTCACTCGCATGTACAAGGTACCAGCCTCATACATGAAAAGTTTTTTTCTTTTCTTGAAAGCTGACTTACACATATACAACCTTAGTATTTCCTTGGAATTCAAGTATGTTTGCAACTAGAAGCTTTTGTCTTGATGGCCTGGATAGGGCTCTGGCTCGACCAATTCAACAACACGTATATCAGACACATCACGAACCATTACAATATCTACATGGCTGTGTGCGTTTGGTACGCTGTCTTTCTGGGTCCCTGGATGTTGATGGTATGCGCTCCCGTACTCTTTGAACCTCTATTTCCCTTTTTTCCGGGCATTTCTAAAGACACTTTCTCTTCTCCCTCTTGCTTATTAGGGCTGGTGGGGCATTCGCCTCGAAAGACGTATCATGACCGGCTTCTTCATCGTCATGGGTCTCTTATTCACGGCCTGGGCTGGTATCATGTTTTATTCCAAGGTCTACACCTGGACATTTTACGTCTGGCCGTTCTTTGGTTGCTTCACGGTTTTATCGCTCCTGTTGCTCGCGATAACTTTTCCGCTGAGTTTCGTGTGTTGGAGGAACTTCAACAAAGGGTTGGGTAATTATCGTGCGTCTGAAAATCTTTACTCTTCATGGACTGTATTTGTGAGATTGATCATTTTTTTTTTCTTTTGGTTTGAACAGTCTACGCCGAATCTGCCCTCGCATCGTCCAACTTTGCCACTGAAGTCTTCGAGAACGATGTCGAAAACGCCAAACCCGGAGCTGAGAAACGACAATCGAATCGGAAATCTAGCGGGAAACTGTCCTACCGGGATATGGAGGAAGGACCGTTGCCGTTATATCACCTCCCTGATCTCGCTGTGTCGGATACTGGTTCGGAAACGAGTACTTTGGTGAGCTATGAAGATAGGAGTCGGTTGTATAATCATGGGTATGCGAGGTCATAATGACCAAACTCCAAGAGAGTTTGGTCGGTATTTGATGGTGACGTTTTGGAGTGGAGAATGGACTGTGGACTTTTTATGTCTTGTGTTCACGTCAACCCATTCACGCATTCTCTTATTTATTTTTGTAAAAACACGTATTGAGGACTGCATGGAACTCTGTCTGTATCCTCAAAGGAGAGGACCTGTTCTTTTACTCACTCGGCCGGCTTGAGAGAGTGGACGCAGTACTCGCTGATAACATTCACATTCGAATTCTGTGTCCATAGCCTATAAGGGACGACTACTTAATTGTGATTATAAGTGTAGTCATTTAAGTAAGTACCTGAACATTGAACCGCTCTGATGGTCTCTGTTTGAGGTTGCATTGAACATTCAGAGATCTCCTGGTGTGATTTTTAGGATTTTTAGTGATGGAAGGCCTTGGAGTTGGGCTATTTTAATCCGCCGGAGTGGAAGGATCACATGACGAATCGGACGTTTAACTTCAAATTCGCGTCGAGCACTGGACAGATTCGTCGCCACTTTCTCTCCATCTTGCTCACCTTGCCCGACGGTCGCGTTCGCTTTTTTCAATATACATTCCTCGGTGACCGATCTTGAGTCACGTATCACTCGTAGGTCTCGCAATCTCGTAACTTCCACTCATGCCGACAAGTGCGTTCATTTTCTTATTCGAAGGCCGGGGTTCATTCTGACACTAAGTATTCTAGAACCTATCGACATAAACGGCTTCTCTGTCTCACTCATACAATCCAGCCTGCTGTCCGGTGACCCGAAAAGTGGCGCCAACGACATTTCAGTGGACGCTGATCCTCAACGCTACGATAGCGGACGAGTGTTCCGCATCCGTTTTGAATGGAACCCCCAGAATCCAACAGCAGCTGAAAATGAGGCTCTACAAGATGACGAGTCTTGGGATCTTTCTGTAACTGCCCTGGCACAGATACTTCCCAATCTGCCCATGCAATCCAGCATCCTCCAAGCACAAACCATCAATGGTCTTTTCACAGTGACATCTGTTGAACCATTGAAGCTTTTTTTTCTTCCTCTTCCACCAGACTTGCAATCCATTCCTCAGGCATCCATCAACTCTCTCACCTGCATAAAGCAACTTGCTGAAAATGTCGACTTAGTCACTATGGGGAAGGCCTCTACCCCCCTTGTCTTCAAACACTATCCAGCTATCCCTGATTCCTACGACCCGCTGCTTCTGGAAGCTCAAGTTTTTGCTTCTGTTGACTCCCCGTATATCTTAAAAATGAAATACGTTATTACTGATGGTGGGTGTTTCCGGGGTTTTCTGACGCCTCACCATCCCTATACTCTGGCAAAACTTCTGAATGATAAGACCTTTCCCATTAATTGGGATCTGAAAATCAAGTGGGCCCTCAGCATTGCAGAAGGTGTTGCTGCTTTGCATTCTCATCTGGCTTTCTGTGGAGACTTGCGACTTGAAAACATCCTCATATCAGAAGAACGTCATCTCTATCTGATTGATGTTGGACCACTGAATGGTTATTGCCCTCCTTACATCCCTCCTGAACTTGATACCGAGCACATCGGAGTGGATTTTCACCAGCGGACTGGTCCTAGGGATGTTTATGCTGTAGGGATCATTTTTTGGGCCATTGCAACATGTAATGGATGGTTTGGAGATGATGAGGTCCCAAGGTTTGGGTGGAAGGGTGATGAAGACACCCCACAGTGGTATGTTGAGATGGTCAACCAATGCTTGGCTACTAGACCAGAGGCTCGACCATCAGCAGAAGAGCTTGCTCACAGGATCCGAAGATTGTAATACTTACTATGCTATTTGTTGTACTTATGAACCTCTCATTGAACCTCATACATTGTCTATAAGTAAAAGGGTTGTCACACTTGTAGTTTTACTCCTTTTGATCTACACAAATTGCAGAGTATAGAACCATGCTGCTCTCCCCTTTCAATTTGCTTTTTCAACACTAGCGTTCTCTTCCGCAGCTGTCGATGGTGTATCCGTCTGAACATCCGCACCTGCATTGTTCTTTGATTTCTTCCTGATCATACTCTCATCAAAACCTTCGATCGTGGCTATTGGGCCTTTGAACCAATGCACGCCTCCCCATCGAGGGAAGTAATACCATCCGAGCGATAGAATCATCACACCCCCAAGGACGACGACGGTGTAATTCATATCTTGGACGTCTGTTTGAGGTGAAGTGGGGAACAAGAAAACGATGCCCAGGAACAACATGAACAATACTGCTACAATTGCGACTGGCAAGCTCTAGAGAAAGGGAACAATCAGAGCGTGAAAAGTGGACCGTGAAGTGTTGTTACGTACAAAGACACCTAGATTGAACGGACCAGGCTCGAAATCGTTATCGAACGCAAAACGGGCCACGATAGGGATAGCATAGGCAATGTAGAGACCTGTCACGGAGATGGCAAAAACGGCATTGATAGCTTGGTCCCCGGCAAAAGAGAGGAGACCGAGAAGAAGGGCGAAGAAAGCATCGAACAGGACAGTGTTGACGGGTGTTCCTGTGAAGCTGTTCATTCTGTAAAGCCAACCAGAGAAGGGTAGAGCTAGAAAAAAAAAGAAAGACATGACCTGAGCCTCGGAAGGATGAAAAGAACGAACGGAAGCAGACGTACCGCCATCACGACTGAACGCGTAGCTTTGTCTGCTCGCCGCAAGAAGCTACGATAAAGAAGAGTCAGAAAGGCATCACGAGCACACGGCCGTCGGGGACACTTACCATACTCGACCCCATCATGTACCTACAATTGCAAATATCAGCGGTGAAGGAAACGGGGCGAGATATGCGTAAACAGACGTACTGGACTAGGACTACAAAAGCCCAAACTGCAAGAGTTCCGTTCCTTCCGAAGCTATTAAAGAAAATAGCGGCCATGGGTTGATCTGCATCCATTAATGCCTCCAAGTCTGTTCCCATGCAAAAAGCCAGTGCCATGTTAATCGCTGGACGAACATGTGTCAATCTTTTAGGAAAATCACTAAAAATTGATGCTGGGACACACCCCATCCTAGAAGACCAGCAATACCAATCGCATTCACAATAGCCCATGGGACTGCTGTTGCCGCGTTGGAAGCTTCCTCGCTAATGTGCACACTCGAGTCAAATGAGCCTACATAACCGATTTCAGCGGAAGAAACAAAAGATGCAACGGAAATTTCATGTACAGATAGTCCATAAGGGAGCGAGGAAACTGAGAATGAATGCATAACCATTCGGCCAGCCGTCCACTAGTGCATACGACCTTAGCTCACAATACGTTTATAAAATGACATGTACAAGCACATACAGTTGGTGAAATCTCCTAAAGCGAATTTGGCAGTGTTTCTGAATTCAGCCGGAGTACTAGCAGGGAGGGCAATAATAACTGCGAGACAGAGTCTGTCCAAAATGAATAAATCTTTCGAACCAAAAAAAATAATAAAACAGCAACGAGAAGCCTCACAGAACGTTGAGCACAACATAAACAGTCTGCAGTCTTGCAAGCAAGGTGGTTCCCAAACAACACACGAGTGCGTGTGTAATGACGATCGCCGCGTAGACACCGAAAAGTTGTGCGTTCGTAGGTTCGAATGAAGGGTTGCCAATGGTAGCGGCAGCCATGACTTGAACTGCACATCCCCAATCAATGGATGCGACGGATGCGATTGACCCAATCGTGTTTGCGTCTGTCAAGAACAACCAACGTTTTTTCGTTAGACTTTTAGTGGGAATAGAACTGGTCAAGTGAACAGGCAAACAAAAACAGATATTCACATCCGACAATCCAACATAACAAGTTTCTCCAGCGAGGAGAAGACAATGAAAACGTCCAGAAATAAAGCTATAATCGGTTCAATAATTTTCGCGAGAGAGTAAGAGGGGAAGGGGAAAGATGGACGTAAAGAGATTCCGAGGTAAGTGAGTGAGTAGAAAAAGAGGCAGACGCAGTAATTGGACACTCACTCCACCGGATGTAGGAGCGGCAGAAGCAAGTTCTGCCATGGCTAGACCTACGAACATGATAAGGATAGAGGCTACCGCCCATCCCCATACCATGGCAGGACCTCCACCATTGGGAATAGCATAGAACAGAACGGATGCAATTGAAGGCAGCAGTCCAATGATACTGAACGCGATTCCGAACACCTATATAGGGTACGAGGCAAAAGAAGAATCAGAGATGATGAAATAAGTTGATGTGGGGGTTGATGGGGGGAAAGAAAAGGAAAGAACACCGAACAGAGATCCAGGACTTTCCTCCTCAAAGCCAAACAGCAAGATGATGATGATATTTACGGAAATACATACCTCTAACGAAGTGAACGCGCGTTTGAATTCCTGCTTGTAGCCCAAAGACGCCAACAAGGCTTCATCAGCCTGTTGGATGGTTTGCTTGGTCTGAACACGCTTCTCGCCAGTAGACATTGCACCGAAAAGAAAGCAGACAAGAAGAAATTATGTTGAAGGGGTAGAAGCGGGACCTTGATTCACTTGTGATGCAAGAACCATACTGTAGATATGTATTGACAATTGACACTCTAATTGGAAAACCTTATCTCTTCTTCGCGCGGTAAGGTCTGGGTGGGAGATAACTTCAGGAGGCTGAAAATAGAAATTGATATCAATCTGATGGGGGAGATGACAGTGTGGCGCTTTGAAGGGTACTATGCAATTGCAGGTCTAAACTATGGAGTGCAGCGGAACATTATTCAAGGGTGTGAAGTAAAGAGTGTCTACCTTGCCACTCGGACATGTTATTTGTCCGTAACCGCGGGCCGGTCGACATTGTACCGGAGTCTAGTAGTAGCTGTAACGGCGTTTTCTTTCAACCCAGGTTCATGAGTCCCCGTTGCAAGCCATCTCAACTTGCACCTAAACCACGAAAAAAGCAGGTTAAGTCATTAAGTAGTTAATATGATATGTACGCTTCAGTTATAATGATCTATCCAAAAGTACTTCAAGGACGACCCACGAGACAGAAAGAGTCAACAAAAGAAGGCCTCGAAGTATCATGTGTATAAGACCGCTGTATCATACTATAGAGAACATGTCATATACATATAAGTGCACACCGAGTCCATAAAAAAGTCCAAGTGGAGAGAGTACAGACCGCACTATGTAGACCGGTCATCGTTGTCGTGATATGTGTCGTCATGATATGTGGATATTGGGATAGACTATGTGGATGAGAGAAAAGAGACTACAGATTGCTGAAATAATTATTAGAGATGAAGAATGTGGGGAATGCAATGCCAGGAAGAAGTTGTATATCTTGGAATTTGGATTAGAGAATATCGAAAACACCATTGGTAAAGTTATAGGATGCGCTCTCTCGAAACAATGTTCGAGGAAAGTACCTGAAACGTAATAACTGCGGTTCATGACTAGTGGCCGTTGACCTTGGAGGATTTGCTCGCGAGCTTGACTTTGCTGACCGGAGGATGAATAGAATGGAAATTGGGACGAGAGGGACGAAGTCCACAGTCACGAGGCGCTTCTTCGCCACATTTGACGTGAGCCCTAAGAAAGATTGAAATGAGTAATCGAGAAGAAATTGACTTCCTTAGCAAAAGAAAAAATCTTACTTCAAACCGCAGTCATCACACTCGAGGACAGGTTTCCATCCCAATCTCTTCATACAGATATCACATTTGGTCACCAACAAACCACTTGCAAAGAACAAGTCAAAGGGATTCCAGCCTGAAGAAGTTTCTACTCCGCCGGAGCCAGACCCATTAACCGCACTAGTGGGAGGAGATGATGCACCGCTGTTTGAATTCTTCCTGGGCTTGGCACCTGGTTTCAGTAGGGTGAATCGGTGAACCATAGGAACAGGAAGGTGATTTCCGTTCAGTGAACGTATCGTAGAGCCGCCTTCCGTAGCCATAGCAGAGGAGACGGCTGACATAACAGACGGACCTGCAGCAGTGTGGTAGGAATCGAGAGAATCGATAGACATAAGGGAGGAGGTACCCAGGAGATCACCATTCTCTGGATGTTCAGCCATGATAGTCGATGTCGACGACGGACCATTCGCATGATTGGCATCGGGGGCTGAGTGACCAGAACCAGGAAGAATGGGATCAGGGGTCTCGTTAGGATTGGGAGACGGTGAAGCTCGGATGGTAAGGATGGAAGAAAGCGGCGGAGGGTTGGAAGGCTGGTTCGGATGTGAACGAACGACGGTGGTGCTGTATTCAGTAAAGCCTGAATCATTGTCCTTCATCTGGCTCTCAAGAAGGTGTTCCTTGTCTATGTTTGGAGTGATTAGTTGGATTAATGATGACCAAAAAATTGATTTAGTATATACCTTCGGACCAATGGCTAGTTCCCAAATCGACACTCGACAAACCCTGGACAGCTTCCATAAGTTCATCGTCACTGTCGTCCGAAGTGAATCCACTTCTGATCTCCTTTCCGACACCCATTCCGAAGCTAGGGATGCGAGGCGCTGCATTAGGACGTCTTTGTCCTGTCATAAACTTGATACTCCCGACATTGACGTCATCTGCTTCACTAGGACGAGCCAGGACTTCAGCCTCAATCACCCGGAGACGCTCGAGAATGTCCCTGGTCGTAGGACGAGCAGACGGCTCCGGGGCGCAACAGTCCAAACACAACTGCATCAGATCGGGGGGACAACCGGGACTGGCAAGCTTATGGACTTCTTCTGTGTCGATCGAAAACGTTGGAGCGGCTCTCTTGAAGTGCTTGTCATCGGCCAATGTGCGGGAAGCGATTTCACAGAGGATGATACCAAACGAGAAGATGTCGGTGGGAAGGTCAAACTCTTCGCCCAAGAGAATTTCGGGAGACATGTAAGAGTCGGTTCCACAGAAGGTCAGGCGCTTCGACTCGTCCTCACTGCGAGCAGCAATACGAGCAAAGCCAAAGTCTGTGATCTTAAGACGACCATTGGAGGTGACCAATAAATTCTCGCCCTTCAAGTCTCGGTGTATGCATTTGCGGGCATGGAGATAGGCGAGAGCACGAGCAATGTCGGTAGCAAAAGAAAGACGGAGACGCCAAGGGAAAGGTTTGTGTTTGTCATGAATATAGAGACGAAGATTTCCATTGTCAATAAATTCGGAGACGATGAAGATCCGATTGTCGGGTTCGGGGGCACGAGAAAGACCGAGGAACAAGACGATATTGGGGTGGCGGGATTCCTTCATGAGTCGCCATTCTCGTTCAAAGTATTTGGCAACGTCATATTCGTTGGATGGTACGACCTCCTTGATGGCGACATCGATGCCGAGATATCTCCCTGCGAGAAAGACAATTGGTAAAAAGGCACTGAAGACAGTTAGCGAGCAAGAACCGACCCTTGTAGACTTTGCCGAACGACCCCGAGCCTAAAGTTTTCCAGTCTCCCTTGATATCCTGCGGAGAAAGTAGCGTAAGTATTCGTAGAGACGCTGAAAATACGGGATCTTTGCGACAAGAGCTGTTGCCGTACTGACCTCGAAGGGAATGACATCGAATGCATCGGAGTGCATGGCAGGTGGAATGGCAGGGACGAAGATGGGAGTCGGGGACAAGGATGCGTCGTCGGTCACACTCAGAATGTGTGACGTCGTGATATGTAACCGAATTAGGCACCTGGGACAAATGTTCTGCGTCAGACTCTGCGCACAGTCGGCGACTGCTGTGGCCAGAGGCAGCCCGGTTATATACCATTTCAAAATGCCACCAGTCACTGCAATGTTCAGATTCCTCTGCCACTGTACAGTAACGTTATTTTGCCCCAACAATGGTTCAAAGACTTGGACTCAAAAGCCAACTGGAACAATGACACGCTTGGGCTGAAACACAAGTGCTTTGACATCGAAACGAACAATGTGGAACGGTGGAGCTCGCAGCCACAGACCCCTCGACGCGCTCATTTGACTTGCTTTCGAGGTACGCGTCCTCCGCATATTCCTCCACACGTGCTGAGAATCTTTCCGTCCATTCACTTATCTTCTTATCTTGCCTAGAGTCTATCATTGACATTATCAACTCTATCGTCTATCTTTGCCATGGACAGCTGATTCAAATTGTGCTCATATCGCTCAAATAAAAATCTCGGCGTTCCTTCCACTCGGACCACCATGACCTCCCGTGTTGCAGAGTGGTTCAAACCCTCTACATGGGCTCTTGAACCCGAGGCGTCTACCTTTGCCCCTACCTCCCGGTGGAGCAACAAGGACATGGATCCTGTTCCCCCTCACTTGCGAACTTGGTCTACGATGAACTATATCGCGTATTGGATTTCCGACGCGACGAACGTAGCTGTTTGGGAACTCGCTAGTTCGATGCTTGTCCTGGGCCTCTCATGGTACGTGTTTTTGACTATCCCGACATTCTTGATCCGTATTTTGACGCTTTGGCAGGAAACAAGCACTTCCTGCTATTGCGGTGGGCCATGTCATAATTGCCGTGGTCATGGTTCTCAATGGCACAATTGGAGCCCGTCTCCACATTGTCAGTTCATTTCCTCAAAATCTTGTCTTGTACCATGGCAATTGACCACTGACTTCTTTGTTAGGCTTTTCCCGTCCTCAACCGATCTTCTTTTGGATTCTGGTTTAGTTACTTCAGCGTTATTAGCAGAGTCATTTTATCCATGTTCTGGTTTGGTATTCAGGTGGCTTTTTCTTTCCAGATATCAGGCAAGGACTAGCTTTTTACGGTCATTCTCTAGACATACACTGGCTCGGAGTGCGTATATCAAATGATCAAGGCAATATGGCCCTCGACAGCACGTATACCCAACCAACTTCCGGAGAACGCGCACATCACGACTTCTAGTAAGTCTCTGATAAATGTTTGCGCCCAAACGCCGTGTTCACGGTACCTCCGCAGAAATGATGTGCTATCTCATTTACTGGATACTCCAGTTCCCTCTGATGCTCGTCTCCCCGCAAAAAATTCGTCATCTTTTGTAGGTTCCTTTTTTTCCCCTTGCGTTTACGGAACTGTCCCTAATGCCAGACACGAAGTACCCTGAAAGCAGTGATTGTTCCGTTTGCCTGGCTTGCCATGCTCATTTGGGCTATGATCAAAGCCCCTCCTAGCGTGTCCCTCGAGCCAAAACATTCAGCACTCACCGGTGCCGATTTTTCCTGGGCTTGGCTCTCGGCATTGAACAGTGCACTTGGTATCTATTCCACTTTGGCAGTTAATATTCCTGACTTTACAGTGGGTCTTGTCCTACACCTTTCAAACATAATTAGCATTGAAATACTGACCCCACACAATCATAACAGCGTTATGCTACGACCGAACGAGCGTATGCCTTTTCCCAACTTCCAACCTCCTACTCTAAAAACTCATTTCTCTCGACCATCACAGGCAATTCGTCCAAATCATCATCATCCCCACTATATTCACTCTCATTGGCTTCGTCGGTATCGCCGTCACCTCTGCCGGAGAAGTTCTTTACGGCGAAACCCTCTGGGACCCGACCCAACTCATCGACCGATGGGACAACCGAGCCGCCGCCTTCTTCGCTTCCTTCTCTTTCGTCCTAGCCACCCTTGGAACCAACATCAGTGCGAACAGTCTGAGCGCCGCGAATGATATGACGGTGTTGTTCCCGAGGTATATTAATATCCGACGAGGACAAGCAATCTGTGCGTTTCTGGGAGGGTGGGCGTTGTGTCCTTGGGAAATTTTGGCTACAGCGCCTGGGTTCCTAAGTTTTATGAATGGGTATACGGTGTTTCTTGGGCCTTTTGCTGGGATGTGAGTTTTCTTTCTCTTGCTTTCTTTAACGCTTCGTATGAATTCCTTTTTGGTTGACCTTGATTGATTGGTTGGCAGTATGGTCACAGATGTGAGAACATCCTCTTTATCATTTGTTACCATTGCCATCTTCTGACAAACAATCCGTTTCACATAGTACTGGTTCCTGCACAAATGCAAAGTGGATGTCCCTGCCATGTACGATCCAAACGGACGATACAAGTACTGGAATGGCATCGTACGTCTGTTTGCCTTTTGATTTAGTTTGCAGTTCCTCATCCAACTCTTCCATTCATAGAACTTCCGCGCCTTTGTCGCATTGCTCTTCTCTGTGTTCCCTAGTTTCCCTGGACTCATATCGTCGATTAACGGTAACATTCAAGTCGGCAAGTCGAAGCATATATTTGATGTAGCTTGGTTATACGGGGTATGTCCTGGCCACCTTGTATCTAAGTCCTTCTTGCGCTAACGGACGCCGTAAATAAAAAATGAAGTTCTTCACTGCCTCGGCCATATATTACACCCTTTCTGTCCTCTTCCCTGCAAGAGAGACGTTCATAGACCGTCCGATCCTCGACCGAGGTGATATGGTTTCCGAAAAGCATGCAAGTGCAGAGGTTTCAGAGACTCCTTCAATAGATTCGAAGAGCAGAAACGAAGCTGAGGGTGCATGAAGAAAATGTCGCAAGGCTTTTAGGTCGTCAAGTTTTCTTAATTACGTACAATGTAAATCTATGTGCAAATCGTGTGAGGTCCGTTAAAGTGATCGTCAAACCGAAGCAAGAAAAAAAAAGTCGTAACTCCAAAGTCCCGAGGTTCCATAGTCTACACAACGGAATCATGGTTTTGTCTATGTTCAGCGAGTTCAGACTGGGGTCGGAAAGGCGTCGTTTCTATGCCTAAGAGAGTAAATGGCATATGTAAGTTGCGGCGAACACAGCAACCTACGTATTAAGACAACAGATGGAGCTTACCGGACAATGGCAACCATTCTCGGTTATCTTGGGGTGTCCTTGCCTTGCGTTTATCGTCCTCTTCGAAACGTGGTGGAAAACATAAATGAGATTCAGGATCAGCGATGTGAGGAAAAAATTGTCGATAGACAGTAAAGGCGATGAGGATTCCAAGGAAGAAACCGGTCGTAACGTCTTGCCAGTGATGTCTCCGATCAGCGACCCGTGTTAAACAAACCCAGATGGCGACTATGATGGGTGCAATGACAAGCCAAACTTTCCACTTCAAGTCCGCGAACGCGCGCAAAGTCAAAAGAAGTTTCACCTTTGTGAAGAATGGGAGAGGAGCACACGTACCGAATGTGATTTCCCATCGAAGAGATGCAACTTACCCGCATAGTAAAGACTTGTGAACCCAAAACCAAACGCGGCGAGAATGGCATGACCGCTGAAGAAACTTCGCATTCCATCTTGGAGGAAGACGAAGTCGGTTTCTTGACATATTGTGACGTTGGCGAGTCCGAATACCGGTGCGTTCACGATATCCGGGGAGGGGTTACACCGCGCTATAAAATCTTTTGAAAAGGACAATTTGAGAAATGCTGGCAAAGCGGAAATAGAACGAAGCGCACCGGGACGCGGCCTTCCAGCACTGATGCGCACGACCTGACTCAGTGTGCCAGAAAACGCATATCCAAGGGTCACTTCAAAAAGCAGATGTCATTCGCTGATCAAAGAGAAAATGACCAAGAATTCGGGACTTACATGCTAGAAGTGCAGAATGAAGGTCCCACCATCGTTTATAGCAGAAGGCGAAATGACCGACGACCACTAAGATATATGGTAGTGCTAATATGGCAACTAACAAGGCATTCTGAGATTACGCGTCATCTAGCTCAGCGGGCACACTACCGCATGAAAAACACAAGGACGAACTGGAATGGTCTGGTCCCTCACGGAATACTGGATGCTCGTGTCCGTCAGGTCGAAACTGGGCATTTGTTGGAATTTCTGCAGATAAAACTGAGCGAATAAACTGTTAATCAAAAAAGTGTCTGATCAATATGCATGAGCCGCGGACAGAAAGCGACAAAAGCGCACGCTATGACAATAGCTATCGCCCTAACCGTGCAACGACATGTTGAGCGAAACACCAAATCCTTTTGTCAACAACAATGTGCTCGTACCAATCCAAACTATAGGAGAGAAAACGGCGTGCGCGTATACCCAAGGCCATTAGTACTGCGTCGATGTCAAGTTGGGCTTAGAAGCGAAACGAGGAACTTGGAATGTGGAATGAATAGAAAGGGAACCCGTCAGACAACAACATTCTGAATATAAGAATAGTCCCTCGGCTGGGCGCGCGGCTGATCAATTGACATGGCAGACTGCAGACTCGTTAACAAAAAATGCACAGCACGTTGCGGCAGTGTCATTGTTAGCTATACTTAGGACCGCTGGTATAACGACGACCCTCGTAAATAAATTTTTGTCAGCATTTTTCGGCCAAACACAACTCACAAGAGCTCAAACAGTCCCGGCCAAATCAGCCTGATACAATCTCAAAAACACAGATGGAACAAGACAAAATCTTATCAGAGAGATACTTGTTGGGCTATGCTAAAATCATCGAACGGGTTTCCAATCAAAATTCCGGTATTGAAATGAGTTGGCCCGAGGACCCCAGAGATGTGGAATTTGCCAGTACACAGACACCTTGGCTTTTCAGACAGTGCTTGTTGCGACCAAATCACCCAAGTTATCAAAGGAGGAAATATTTATTGTCAAACCTCGAGTTTCATGTGATCTTGTCCAACAGTGTCAACGGTTACTACTTCTGCGTCCGTAATCCTCTAATTTCGTCACCCATCTCAAGCGCCCTACGCCCTTCCAACCAGAGCATTGCTTCTTTGTAGGTCTCGGGTACTACCTTGCGCTGGCTAGACTCATCAATGGATGCCCAAGTGAACCGGAACTCGTTAGTAGTCTGCTCTTCACCGGTTTTAACGTCTACGACGTTTGCGGTCACGCCGACATGCTGCGGTGCAGATATCAGCATAAACTTTGTATCAAAGCAAATGTGTTTGACTTACAATGAGTTGTGGAGAAGATGCATTGGAATGTAGTACGTGAGAGGTGAGACGGAGGATTGACCCAATGGGTACCGGCAGTTTGAAAGAAATTTCATCCAGGGCAACAAAGCGCACTGGACTTTTGCAGAACATGGCTCCATTGGCGAAACCAAGCTGTCAAACATTTTCAGCTATCGAATCCTCTTTAGGTCGTATAACAGCAGGGTTACTATACCTCATAAGCCAACCTGAAGAGAGAACAGTCGTTGAACACTCAAGTTGTATTATTTTTCATTTGACAGCAACTTACCTCATGAGATATCCACCAAAGATCTTCTGGTGCACACTGGGAAATATTCCTTGTGAGACGCAAACGACACGAACAAGCAAAACGCCTACTTTCGATCTTGTGGAAACATAAGCATACATTTCTCCACTCGAGTGTCTCCCATAGAAACTAGTTGCGAGCTGCTGGAAATATCGTCAAGTTCTTCCTCTTGACCATATTTGAGATAATAGGTATGCAGCGCCTCAGCCTCGGCAGAATTTGGTGGAACTTTTGAGAGAGATTGTTGAGCACGAGTTTGACGCTTGCGCTTCATGTCTGAACGGCTTTTTTTGAGTCACGGCAAAGGTCAGCTTTAGCGAAAGTAGATACCTTCACCCTTGGAGTACAACATTTGTTCTTCGGGACTGGAAATGGCCAGAGGATGCACTTTGCGAGCGCTATGCGTATGAGCGTCTCGGCAAACCATCGAGAACCGCCCTGTATAATATTGTCAGACCTGTACAGTTTTTGAAAAAGGTTGCTCACACCGAACCTAACAGTATTGTCTCTTCCTTTTCGTCAAATTCGCCTGGCATTGTCTCCATTTTAACTACAACTTCCATTGAACTTCTCCCGGTATATATGACCTGACCGCTCAAACGAAGATCGCGTGCGGGGTTCAGGGGCCCGAGCATGTCCAGTCTGATCAGCACTTCATAAACAAGCGTGTTCTTGGTGTGCTCTGATGAATTTACCTTTCCACAGCTGCAGTCACGATATAGAAACCCATCTCTTTCGTGTTACCGACAGTCTCGACGCCTGGCCCAAGCATATGCTTATACGCGATAGAACCTGCAAGAGAGTCCAGGTGTTCCATTAACCTACAGAATACTTGAGTCAATTATTTTGCGTCTTGCCTGTAGACTTACTTTCCGGTGCGAATGCCGCCAGAAGCGTTAGTGTACTCTTCTAGAATATTAGGAGAGGAACCGAAAGGGAGGATGAACTCGGTATAAGAATCGTGCATAGCTCTTGGAGTGAGCTCATCGATATTAGTCGAGGAAAGTGTTCGTGATGGTGGCACAGAAGATGTCTTGGACTTTGCTGTTAGGAGAGCCTCTGACCAGGTGACGGGGACCCGCATAGGTATTATTCTAGCCAGGATAGTTTTAAGAAACATCCGTACAAGTTAACAGGTATACTGACGTCTGGTAAACAGGGTTAGACCTCCGTTCTGAGGTGAAAATTGTAGTCAATAAGATGCGGCGATGGGACACGAGCAACGTCAATCTTACTGACGACCTTGAGCAAATCATCCATGACAGTTACATCCTTCGCTTCTTTGAATACGGAAGTAGAGATTGGAGTTTTGACACCAGAATTGTACCTGACCACATTCAAGGAAGGATTGCAATGGCTGGTCCTGGTCAGCAAGAGAAATCGTTTCTTGCCCGAGTTGGTGTATGAGATACATCGCGGTGCAGAAAACATAACTTCAGCTTGAAATTCCTCGTCAGTAACGTCAGATGTTCGAACTCTATTGTCGAAAAACTTCCCACGGCTATATCTATGTGTCTCTCGAGACTCCGAGCTCAGATATTTTTACACTTTGTTGTGGTTACAACGCAGACCACCCTTCGCAGTCATTTCAATGTCGAGAGAGAAGAAGTACACAGTCCCGCTCATACGCCCCTTCTTCTCTAGTGGTTCATCATGCATCAAACCCGAAATAACCCCCAGGAAAAGGTCCCGCAACTGCTAGCTTTTTGGGCTACGATCACACGTTTTAGTTCCTAATCCCTGCCTTCCTTATCAGAGTTCAGAACGGCCTGCCTAGGTATATGTTATCAACCGGCAGTTGGAACTTGGTGAGTTATGATGCCAATTCAAACATAATTCATTAAGTCTCTTTTCCCTGTGAAGGACTTTACCTCTCATGCTCACAATAGATTCGGAAACCTGCTTACGCCCGTATGTCTCGGAAAAATTGGTCTTTCTTAATCCGTATCCCCTTGGGCCCATGTTTCTAGCACGTCCTTCTGTTATGGATTCAACAGGTAATAAGACCTGTATCGATGGCCCTGGCTACACTGAACAGCCGCTGGCGCTTTTATTTCCAGATAAGGTCCTCAAATCACAACCCTGCTTATCTTTCTAGTCTGACAGTGATACCAAGTCTTGGTGTAGCTTTAATTTTCGCTGTGTCAGCAGAAATCATTGCCCTTGTGTCAGACTCATTATTCAAAGGAACCAGCATATAAATACCGGTCATATGAGAGATTAAAGCCGTTCCTCTGTTCCCAGTGGTCCTGACGTTGAATTTGGTCTTCTACCAAAGAAGGACGACAGCTAGGGACTTGGTTCAAGGCGCAATTTGTATTTCCTCCACTGGGTCGCGAAAAATAACGTCTTCGTTCGCAAAGTGTCTCTTTCCTGATTCATTCTTGGTTTTCGGTCCAGTACCATGACATTCTCGTCCTACTTGGACCTCTCTCAATGGCAGCTCCATACTGAGCCTGGGTCTTTCGCTGAATCCAGTAGGTGGAGTAACAAGGATATGGACCCTGTCCCACCCAAACTGCGTACTTGGACGACCTGGAATTATGTTGCATATTGGATCTCGGACGCAGCTAATGTAGCAGCTTGGGAGCTCGCATCTTCGATGTTGAGCATAGGTTTGAGCTGGTGAGTAGTCTCTTGACTTGAAATGCCGTTTTTATTCCCAGACGCTGAAGATGCAACTGTTCTTTTTTCTCGAACTATGTGACCGTGCTTCTTTTCCAAACTCGTCGCAAACTCAATTGCTTTCAATAACTTTACGTGACCACGTTCTCTGTGGCATTTTGTGGCCCCTGATGTCGGTCACAAACCTCCTACCTTTCTGTTGATGTACTCTTCAATCATTTTTTGTGAATTGGGTTGGAATACCGATTCCGCCTAAACTTTTGCTGATTCCGATCTCGTTTTCTGACCTTATCTCATGACATTTTTATCTTTCAATATCTACCCTTATCTATTCGTCCTTTTGCCTGCCTGTTTTTTCTTCTATACGCCTGCCTCTGGTTTCATCTACAACTGGCTTGGCATATTGGATTGTCGAAAAATTTGCAATTGCGATGACCGCTTTGTGGCGTTCGTCAGGCGGCAAGCCCTCCCAGCCATTGCTATTGGACATACGATGATTGCTTTAGTCATGGTTGCCAACGGAACCATTGGGGCTCGCTTGCACATCCCTTTCCCGGTTCTAGTTAGATCCAGTTTTGGCTTTTGGTTCAGCTATTTTGCGGTGGTGAGCCGAATTGTGCTCAGTATGTTTTGGTTTGGAATCCAGGTTTGTGGCGAATATTTTCGGACTACTTGACATGATCTCAATCTTCTGACTTGAAATTTGCAGAGTTGGACAGGCTCGGAATGCGTTTACCAGATGTTAAAGGCGATCTGGCCATCAACGGCAAGAATTCCGAACCAGCTGAGCGCGTCCGCGCATGTAACCACTGTTGGTGAGTATCTTCATATCATCTCTAGAATTTTAGAATCTGTACTGAGGTTCTCATCCAGATATGATGTCCTACTTCCTTTTCTGGCTTATTCAATTTCCGTTCATGTTCCTGTCCCCTCAGCAAATCCGCTGGCTCTTCGTAGTGAAAGCACTTATTGTCCCTCCAACCTGGATCGCCATTTTTATTTGGGCTGTGATCAAAACGCCTGTCTCAGAATCACTCGACCAGGCACACGCAAGTTTGAGTGGAAGCCAGTTCAGCTGGGCTTGGATTAGCAGCATGAACTCGGCTCTAGGAGTGTGGTTGACTTTGGCAGTGAACATCCCGGACTTCACGAGATACGCAAAGAAAGAAAGTTCTCAATATGTCCAGCTCGCTATCATTCCGCCCATCTTCACTTTAATCGGATTCGTCGGCCTGGTAGTAACATCCACCGGGACTGCACTGTACGGTGAAACGCTTTGGGACCCACTCACGTTGATTGACAAGTGGGATAATCGAGCTGCGGCGTTCTTTGCGTCTGCAAGTTTCGCTCTGGCTACGCTGGGGACGAACGTTTCGGCCAACAGTTTGAGTGCGGCAAATGATATGACTGCACTGTTCCCTAGGTGGTTCCCTTTTTGTGAATATTTGTCTATACATATACTGACGATTGCAATGTCGCAGATACATCAACATTCGTCGAGGTCAAGTCATATGCGCTATTTTGGGGGGATGGGCGCTTGCACCCTGGGAAGTTTTGGCTACGGGAGAGAAGTTTCTGAGTTTCATGAGCGGATATACGGTATTCTTGGCACCGTTTTCTGCAATGTGGGTCATGAAGAAAGAATAGATTCTTTACACTTGGCTGACTCTCGTTTCGTTTACAGACTAGTTTCCGATTACTATTTCGTGCACAGGGGAAACGTCGATGTTCCGTCGATGTACAGGTTGCATGGAAGATATAGATACTGGAAGGGTGTGGTGAGTTTCGGTGTAGATATGTTCTTTTTTTTTCACTGATTCGCGACTCTCCAAGAATTGGAGAGCTGTTGTCGCTCTTCTTCTATCTGTTACACCTGGAATACCAGGATTAATCACTTCCATCGAACCGACAATTGATACGGGTAATTGGCTGAGACTCTTCCAAATAGACTCTCTTTATGGTTTTTGGAGCGCAGCGCTGGTTTACTGGTTTTTGTCTGTTGTGTTCCCGTCCAGGGAGACATTCATGGACGCGCCTATCACGACTAACGAACTTCATAGTCATTCCTTGGAAGAGAGTTCAGTAGAGGCCGAAGAGATTCATGAAAAGGCGTGATAATGTTCATGGATTTCTTTATGTAAGCTCTTTTTTCAAGTGTTATGGATACTTATTGTACTACAGTATGCAATGTGAACGTATTGACGAGTTTGTCTTGCTTTGTTGCTTGCCTTGTCCCAAGCCCACCAATGACTCTCGGGTACGGCTTTTAACGCGAGTGTAGGCTCGCGTAAGTCATGGCCATTGTCATGTCATGTCTGTAATTTGTGCCAAAATAAGGAATTATCTAGCTTGAGTTTCTTAATTCAATAATATATGTAAAAGCCGTTTGACAACCAAGAGTAAAGACAATGTCTCAATAGAACACGAAGGGGAAATGGCAGAAATCTCTTAATTTTGACTTATGTAATGTAAAAGATAAGATAAGAAACTTGTTAATGAACAGTGATGACAATCCACGACCGCGCCCAAGAGCCAATACGAGCACTGCGTTTCCTACCTTCTCGTGGCGCCGCCAGCAGCAAAACCAGCAGCAGCAGCGGACCAATTCTCCTCCAGTCTTCACTGTCGAAGAGCTCATATCAAATCTATCTCCGCCTGCTGTTCCAAGCATAACTTATGCCCGTTCACTCGCTACTTTGCTCACGACCCACTCTCCCCTTCCACGCCATGTTCTCCTCGACCCCGTTCTTTCATCCCTATGCTCTTCCCAAAGTCCGATCGCACTTCAGTCTGCAGGCTTCGATATCATCTCGGCGTACTGGGAGAAGTATTGGGAAAACGAAGCTGCGCCTGCGCTGAAAACCTCAGACAAATTAACCTACTTTACACTATTCTTATCCGAAAATCAAGAGTGGGTAACGGAACTATGGGAACCAAAATTCAAAGCTATTAGAGCATTCACAAATCGCGGTACAGAAGTAGTTGGGATCGAGGTACCGTGCATAAACTTACTCAAGTCTTGGATTACGAATGCGTTCAGTGGACTATTAGATGCAGCAGATCGGATGGAGAGGATTGAGAGGGAGCGCAGTATAGAATTTGTTGCCGACTTTCTGAGTGGACTGGTGGATAAACCCACCGTCGTTTCACGCATCAGCGACGACGTGTCAGCCGGTGTCTTGGAATTCTTTGCGGATCTTGTTGACAAGGTCGTTGATTCACCGCTAACCTCCCCGAATGCCTCAGTGTTAGCAAGCCCACGACCGAGTCATCGGCGTCAGCACTCTTCCGTTTCTATCTCATCACTCCCGTCTCCGGTCGTGCCCTTGCCCTCGTCCGTCTTCAAACAACCTGCAGACATTGCTATCACACTCTACCTTGCACATCTCAATAAACTACTCAAATCTCTTCCCCCAGCCTACCTCGAGTCCATTCTTCCTCTTCTGTTCCGCGCTCAGGCAAGCTGTGCGTCCCCTCTTCCCAGACTATCCGTGACCACACGCGCAAATGCAAAAGACAGAAACAAAAATTCGTATTTCGAGGAGCGTGTCTCGGAAGCGATCAACACCCTCTTTTCTGGTTCATATTCTTCTACTTGCATGCTTATACTTCAACGGCATCTCTTCCCCCCTTCCTCCAATGACACATCTACCCAGCTCTCTGTTCAGACCTCCTTTGGGGCGCATCGGTCCCTTCGGATATATATCCGCCGTGCACTCTCTACACGTCTTGCTCGTGCGTATATCAATAAGGAAGCTTCTTTGGGATATTCACACTCCGGAGCACCAAGTCACCTCGATCTGGAACGTGATCTCATGGAAAGAGCTTGGCCGAAAGAAGACATCAATAGTATGGGCACGAGAGGCAATGGATGGGAGGCTGCAAGGTTCGGAAGAATACTTGCCAAGAGTGTTGGGGAATGGGTCGATTTCTGCTTCAAGTCCGCTGAAAAACACGCTATGGATAGTGATCATAAGGATCAATTCTATAGGATCCGGGATGGAACAGAGAGAATTCTTGAGGAGGTTGCTGGAATGTTAAAAGATGTCTTTCATGAATTAGATTCAAGGGATGAGGACAACGTTCAGTTAGAGGAGGAAGAAGCGACCGCGGTTGGCGAAACCTTATATGCTCTGGCTGGCTACGTGGTGCCTCTGAGGTATATAATATCAACTTTTTCTCTTTCAACAATTTAATGAAATTCATTATGCAGCAACCCCGATTCGACGCCCTTCATACTACCTATCTCCCAACTTAGTTTATCTTTGTCTTCCCCCTCCCCTTCATCTTCCTATCTTCAAATGTCCTCGTTTATTCGGACCTTATCTTCTCTTTTAGGTCGGGAACACAACACTACCTTGTCACCTCTACTTTCAACAACTCTTCTACGGATATCTGAACACCTAACCGACGAAGATACAGCAAGAATCCCCATTGTAATGCTGGAAAAGGGTGATCTTTATCCAACTAACATGGAGTGGATAGGGAACTGGCGGCGCGTGTTTGGCCTTCCAGTTTCCTCGTCCGGTTTGTCTATTTCAGTAATCACAGACAACAGCCCTGGCCTGTTGGTTGGGATTAGGCCACTGACAAGACGATTCGTCATGGATGCATTGGAAAGGGTCTATGAAAGCGTTAAAGATATGGAGAAGTATCGTAAGCCGCTAGCCAGTCTAATATACGACTTCTTGGAAGCTCGTAAAGAAGAAGATGACGGTTATGATACCATGTGGAGGATATTGGCTGATGAGATCGTGCTGAGAATTGGAGAAAATCAGGATGGAGCTTGCCAAAATTCTGCCAATGCGACAGGAGAACGCACAGATGACAATGCAAGGGACAGCCCAGACGACCAAAACGACGAAGCCAAGCAAGAGGATCATATGGTCGATCCCGATATCGATAAGTTCATTCAGTTCATTATCTCAAATGCTGAAGATGCAGGGGACGAGACAGAGGTGTGTTGCTATTTCTATTCTCTTGTTCAGAATTCGATTATTTATGATCACAGTCACAATATCATCGCTCGCATCTTCACGTCGACCCTGATGAGGACTCTCTCGAAACTGTCACGATGGCACATGCTACATCCAGCTCCGTCGTTGTGAACGCAGTCAGCCCTCCTTCTCCCCAGATACCTTTTTCCTCCTCTCCCAGTCCTGCCGTTACGTCCTCCTTGTCTAGGATGGGAGACTTCCCAACCCCACACCCTGGCCAAAGTCCCAATCTTATCCCAAAAGACAAAGAAAAGGAAACCCAAAAGGAAGGGAAAGAAATTGGCATGACTTCTGTTATGTCTCTTCTTACTTCTCTCGCCACTGGCACGTCTTCAAGATCAACATCGATGCATCCGCAACATCATGCCCATTCTCAAGAAGAGGACACACCTGAATCTTCCGCCACGACGCTCTTGGACAAACCTGAAAATGCTGGGGTATCCCAAGCTAGGGTGGTCTGTGCTGCATCTGCTCTTGTGAAAGTATTTACCCAGTTGGTATTCGAGCCCGCTGTGTATCCTTCTGCTGGTTCTGTTCTGGATCCGCAGAAATCCCTGTCGATGATCAAGGTTATTGGCATTTTTGGTCACCTTACGCGACTTGCAATACAAGCAAAAGCAGTGAGAGTCAGGTTGACCATACTCATGTTTCTGATGAGGCTAAGAGTTGATCGCGACCATATGCTATACTTTCCTAGCGAGGACAGGTTTGACCCCGATGGGCAAGTGAAAGCTCTGGGGAGCTTGATAGGGCGTGTCACCGACCTACGTAATGACACGGGTGAGGGAATTGGTACCAATGTCAGTATGGAAAACCTAGGAGACCGGGAGAAAGAACTGCGGGATAGGCGCAATACATTTGTCGACTCACCTTCTCTTGATGCGGTGTCTGAGCTGAGGAAAGCCAGAGCGAGGATGCCTCAGGAACGAGACGGCCGGCGTTCTTCCAGGGGACGTGGTTCAGCTGCCGGTCCTGGCCAAACGCGTTCAGCAACGAGCAGAAGTAGATCCAGAGTTGCGGGAAGAATGGTTTCTGGTTCTTCAACCACTTCTGTGGGAATCTCTGGGTCTCCTTCAACAGCCACTTATGGCGTGTCCACTCTTTCCCGACCTTCACGAGCTACTCCGCCACCTCCAACCTGGCAAATACCTGAAAGGCTCCCTTTTTCAATCGCACCTCTTGACACGTCTTCAGAACTTCTTGCCACCTATGACCCCACATACGAACCTGACGCCCCTGGTGTTCGACAAACCGTTGTACTCCCTATATCAAACTACCTGTCAACCATTGTTAAGATTCTCGAGACAGAAAAGAGTTGGGAAGTGCTTAGCTATGTTCTTTGTCATTTGCCGGTGCAATTGGCCAACAAACACTTATTCTGTGGGCCGAAGTCCAGGGGGCTCATATCCAGAATGCTGAATGTATTGTCTTTCGGAATTATGGAGGGCACCCTGGGTCGGGAGATACCTAAAGAACATTGGGGTATAGTAGGCTTGAAACCTAGGGATGCGCAGGGACTCGCCTTCAATACTTTGTCGGTGCTTGTTAGCTACAAGAGGTGTTTCGATTTAAAGCAGAGGCATAATTTAGTAGAAGTGTTTCATGCTGGCCTTTCCGAACAGCCCGCGACTATCAAGTGCTGTTTACATGCTCTCTCGTTATCGGCGTTCGAACTGCAATCGTCAACAACGCGCATCCTATCGTCTGTCCTGGAGAAATTGTCCCAGATCATGTCTAATCCCACCATGGCCGTACATATTCTCACATTCTTGTCCATCATCGGCTCACACCCCCCTCTTTATGCCAACTTCACTGAAAACGACTTTAAAACAGTTTTCGGAGTCGCTTTGCAATACTTGCAGCATCACAATAGGATTGTGAAAAACCAAGAGAACAGTTGGGCACTCAGTCAAGGCGTGAGAATTCTGAGTTACCATCTCGTTTACACTTGGTTTTTGGCTTTGAAGTTGCCAGATAGGGCCCGACATGTCAAATACATCACTCGACAACTTTTGTTAGCAAACTCCGAGGAAGGCTCAGGAGGAACACGAGATGCGAAAGATGGGGAGTCGGAAGTGGACGATTTGACTGAAGTGTGCTTCGATTGGTTAGCCAGATATACTTATGCTAGCGCTGATCCAAGACCAACCACCTCCGTTCTGCACAACATACTGATGAACCCTAATCACCCTCGTAACTCCTCGACATCTCTTGCTGTCCCATCTTCAACAGTTCCCCCTTCCTCCCCCGAAGACGCTATATCTGAAAAAGCTTGGCTCCTCGGGAATTCAGTCGTCACGATACGTACCCTCAAGAAATTGGGATGGATCGAAGTGTTATCTAGAAGACCTTCCGGATACACCAAGTTTTTGGGCAGGATTGAAAATATACCGCTAGTTGGTATAGGCGATCCAGAACCGGATATGATCTCTACGCAAGCGGCTTTGCTCATGGATTTGAGACCCCCAAAGGCACAGAGGCCGGATCCTGAGGAGGGAGATCCTGAAGGAGGTGCCATCGAGGTGATTGACGTTTATAATCAGGTCAAGATGAAGTTGTACTCATTCTCTTACCCATTTGACTAGGATCCCGTTTGTGCACAACTCAATAGTCAGGAAGAGGAACCGCAAGACGAAGAGCCTCCTCGACCAGATCCCCTGACAGGTTATGTCTGGAGTGGAACAGCACCGTCGCAGCGACGGAAAGACGTCGACCTTGATCCTTCATTTTTTGCCCTGCAACTCTCTGCGTACCCTGCACGTTTGGGACCTTCCAATATTCGAATGAAACTAGATCCGGCAATGCTATCAAGATTCTTTAATACTCTTGACCGCATGCCCGTCATCGATACTCATAAAGTTGGGGTCATGTATGTTGCACCTGGCCAGAAGACGGAGACAGAGATTCTTAGGAACACACATGGTTCACCGGCCTATACAAGGTTTCTGGAAGGGATTGGAAGGTTGATTAACCTCCGTGGACAGATCGATGTTTATGCTGGCGGACTGATTCCGGAGGAGGACGGAGAATATGCCTATGCATGGTGGGACGACATTGGACAAATCCTCTATCATACAGCTACGATGATGCCCTCTCATCCCCATGACGAACACTCGACATTTAAGAAACGACATATTGGAAATGACTTCGTCAAGATTGTTTGGAATGATTCTGGAATGCCCTATCGCTTTGATACGTTGACGACTCAATTCCAGTCCGTCAACATTGTTATTGAGCCGCACTCGCTCGGGGCTATCGCTGCGTTTTCAAATAACCTGCACGAAAACGAATATTTCAAAGTGACAGTACAGAGGGTGGAAGGAATGATGGACTTTACCCCGATTGGAGAATACAAGTTGATCAGTGCAGAAAATTTGCCCTTGCTGGTTCGGAGACTAAGTTTGCTTAGTGATTGGTTTGCCCATGTGTTCTCGAAGACCGAGAAGGACACGACCAGAGTGGAGGTTCGGACAAACTGGCAAGAAAGATTGGACGCAATAAGGAGGTTCCGTCAACGGACCATTGAAATGAATAAAAAGGATGACCCGGAAGATGCACAAAAAGGTGCGGCGAAGGAAGAGGTTTTGTCGCAAGAGACATTCCGAGACTTTACTTCTGCATTTTGATTCTTTGATATCCCCTTCTCACCTCTCCCTCTCTCTCTCTTTTCATTCTAACTTCCGCACTTTCATTGATTTCTTTTGAATTTTTGAGCCCGACTTCATTTACTGTTCATTGTACTTTTTACTTTTTCTGTTCTCGTCTTTTGTAGCACTTGGGCTCTCATTAATCTACCGGTAACTCGGAATATATGTACGTTAACAACGCTCAGCGCTCATCATCCAAAAATTATAGTTTCACCGGATGATATTCGATTGCTTCTGGAGCCAGCCACTGAGAATAATCTGATTAATATATGGGGGGCAGCATGGTGAAGTGGCACCACCGCCCGGCCTGTGCTGTAAAAGGCACAGCCCACAGGGTTCAATCCCTGGCCCCCCCCGAGAGAAAACACATTAGACACTCCGGGTTTCTCCACTGCCGATTCTCACCGTCATGTGCAAACAGACTGGTGTTCCGACACGAACTATCCTATCAGGAGTGCTTACCACATCCAATTACATCGAACTTATAAAAGTCCTCGGATCATCACGCTTACGACCGCTTCCGAAGGGCGGAATTCCAGCATCTTACATCATCATCAGCCACACCAGCATTGTCCCACGAGGCTTTGGCCGTCATGTGGAGTTCGTCGCCCACCTCTCACGGCCCGGATTGGGAACCTGTATATCAAAGCAGACTGACTGGGCCCGATCATGTGGAGATGGGTATTATGCACTGAGGCTTTGTCAGCCACGGTGTTAGCCGGGGGCAAGGAGGTTTTCGGAGTCAGTTGCGGATGTAACCCGGATTGGCAGGAACGACAGTAGGGCCGGGGTAAACACACTCAGGTGAAGATGATGGTACTATACTTACTAATAATAGTCCCCAATCAGCTGCTACGGAGCAGCACCCTCGTAGTTGATAGTCACACTAGTCACAACCATTACGTACATTCTCAAGCCGCTAGATACTCGCTACCATATGCATAAGCACAGAGGCGAATAAACACGGATTAAAAAAAAAAAAAAAAAAAAAATCTGATTACATAATATGAACCGGCTGTTGTGTTCTTCACATTGCAAAAAAAAGAATCATAACGGTCTTTTCTGAAGCTAAAGAGGGCCATTTGGTGGTTTCACAATCAGATCATACCAGGGGTAAGAGGGCAGTCCTGTGGCTTTGAATAGATATTTGTATGATGCTGTACGATTACTAGTAGATCAATCATCCCGAAATTTAGGTTAGTATGGCAATTCGCAGTGCTGACTAGTACTGATGCCTGTTTGATTCGAGCTAGCACTTCGAAGATGATCGTTATTAGAAGAAAGACTCGAACGTGCGTAACAATGTATCCTTGATATGAATGATTTCTTTCCCTTTCTGCAGCCGACACCGAATTCACTTCTGGTACGTATTTGGAAGTCTCAGCATTTGCAGATAGGATATAAGTACTAAGTGATACTGCGGGTCGGTGATGGGTGAACAGCTTGTGTGTGCATATCATACTTACTATTACTTGGTTCCTTGAGTATATAGCCAAGGCCCAAGGCTGTTTGGACATAGTCATGCAGTGATCTTTTTCGGGGAACGCCCCAGACAAAATGTACTGAGCTGAGCTCCAGAATGTAATCAGAAGCTGATGGAAAAAATCTATAATAGTAAGATGATCTCGCGATCGGGCATTGCTTTTTGTCAATAGACGGTGATGACGACGCTTTCGTCCGTATGAACATTAATATATTTGAGACGAGAGGAATGTCAACAAATGGCCTGACAAGGAACACTGTTCATGTATCAAAGGATAGGATAGGATAGGATAGGATATCAAGTGATGGATGTTCCTGGAAAGGCAACTGTCAGTATTGGATCGAATTTTGAGTTATCGATTGGGCGTGCCACGGTCATATTCACAGATTGATATCTTTAAGCATCTAGTTAGTTACACAGCGCTCAAATCTATGTATATCAACATCCATTGCTATCAAGCCTCACGGAACTCTCTGGTTGTAATGATTTTTTGGTCAAACAAAAGATAGTCACGTACGCATATACTCCGTGTGAGAAACGATGCTGAGGAAAGTCCGTTCGAGAAGGATTTATGAACGTTTATCCAAGGACCCTCGCAACGTCGATAGCTTCGGTGACCACTTCCGTTAAAGTCGATCGCGGGACATCTCGACGACGTGATATAAATCTACATTAGACGTGAGAGACCAATTGCCTGCGTCCTAATCAATGATGTGTCTAGTTTTCGATATTGCAAACTTGTCAAACAGTTTCTTCAGTACTAGTGAGTACTTACTAGCAAGTGAGTGGACATGTTTAACGCCTGCATGAGTTTTACAAATTTCTGAAAATTCTTCTCAAAGGAGCACCACTTCCGGCTACTCGAGTAAAGGGCTGTCTTTCATTTTCCAAGCCCGCGGTACGTACATGAATCATTCATCAAACTTCGATGGACTATAAGTGGGTACACTGGCGACCAATACAAACCTCTTTTCCATTCTTTCCTTTCTCCCTTCCTCTTCTCCTTCGTTCCCTTTCCTATTCTCCGTTGGCGGGGACAACGGCCGGTTAGTTCTGAACTCCCTACAAGTGCTGCGAGTACAGCAGAAGCCGTCGTGTTCAGGAGAATTGCCACCATTTTAAGCATTCTCGGCCAACCGCGATCTCACTATGTTGCAGAGCAAAAAATTCAAAGCTTCGGTCAGAACACAGCTCAAGTCCATCGTGAGTTGGCTTTGGTACATACTTTTTTCCCTCAAGATAAAAACTATCATTTTAGCATGCTCGTGTTACTCGCAACCGCCTCACGACTGTGTTCTTTCTTTTTGGTTTCCTTCATTGCATGGCCCAAGGCCTTATCCAATCGTTTTTGTTCACCGTGGACTCGCAATACAACACATTTCTGAAAACAATCATGGTTGCTGGTCACGTCGATCAGAATTACCCAAGGAATCACACCAACCTTCTGGGACATTCAGGTGACTATCAGCTAGAAGTATGCGATTTCCTCCCCCACAGTCGTGCAAACTGTAGCCACATCTTCGATTCGCACTCGTTGAACACAAGTAGTGAAGTTCATGTCGTACGTCAGATACCGCTGTTTGTGTAATTGACCCGGCATTCAGTCTTGGACACAGGTCTCGTTTGATATCAGTCACGCCACTCTATTTCCGGGTCCGCAAGTTAAGTTGCAAGTGCTTGACACCTCACAAGACGCGTCGGACGAAACACCGAAGACTGTCAATGTCACTTTGAATGATCAGTGTCTTGGGACGTTACTGTATGCCCAGCAGCAGTAGGTTTCAACATTCTCTTCTTTCAGTGAAACCAGCAAATGGCTGATCGAAATATTCTGCAGCTTGCAAAACTCCGAGAGGGAAGATATCGCCTTTCTCATCATGCAGTTTTGGTTATTTGCGATTTCCGTCATCGCCATGTGTTACGATTCTGTACCGCACGTGTAAGTGCTTTGAGCATTTTTGCCTACCTACCATGGATTAGTTTTCTGACGAAAATCTCTACACCAGTTTGACGATTTTGGGCACTCGGATTCTCCTCACTGCTTGGTCGATCTATGCACTGTGGCGGACGGAATACCAGCAGAGCATTTTCAAGCAGATGATCGAAGATCCTCGAAGTCCTTGTGCTGTGGAAATCTTTCCGACATATTCCAAAACCCGTATACGCTACGAAGTGCGTGTGCAAGTTTTGCAGACGGCATTCTTTGTTCTAAAAGAACCAATACTTGTTTTCGCTAGATTCCAGACCTCGTTCTCAACTGTACCGCGTTGGGAATTGCTATATACCTGTCATGGTCTCTCTTTCGAGTGCGTTAACCTTGAGAAATCACGGTTGAGCCTCTTCTCATCTTAATTCTGATCTTTTATACAAAGGTGTACAACAAGGAGAAAGTTCAGCATATCGGAGCACCCAAACAAATTAATCAATTCTACAAGGTGAGTTCCAATTCATGGCATTTCCTGAATAGTTTGACCTCTGAACCAATATTGGACTTTCCCGCGCCGTAGTATTTCCTGGCTGTTCAAGTCTGCTTACAGTTGGAAGTGTTCGTGCTGCTGACTTGGATGGGGCTCTGGCTGGATCAGTTGTTCAACACCTACATCCATCGCATCTCGAACCGACAAGAGCTGTATGAAGCCCTTTTCATATTTTACAATCTCGTAAGTTCATAGTCAAATTTTTCGAACCCTTGAACTTTGTGACATCCCCACTTAACAACGCGCTTATATTCCTCTTTGTAGGCTCTTGGCCCATGGATCTTTATGGTTCGTTCCCTTTTCTCGTCATTAACGTTGTTCATTTGTCGCGATCGCAACAAAGATAATTAACTTTTGATCAATTATCAAGGGATGGTACGGCATTAAGCACGAGAAACGCATCATCACTGGCATTTTCATCTCCTTGTCGACGCTTTTCACTGTATTGGCGGCAGCTATGTTCCGCGCACCCACTTTCTGGTGGTGGGTCACTTAGCGCTTTTATGGTCTTTCAAATCTTTTTTTGACTTTTTGTTTGAATCCGTATCGCGGCTTCTATTAGGACGTTTTATGTGTGGCCCTGCTGGGGATGCTTTACGACCGCTGCTATTGTCCTTCTGTTAGCGACAACCATCCTGAGTGTGATCTGTTGGAGGAACTTTGACAAGGGCTTGTGCCAGTATCGTAAGTCGGAAGTGAACCATAAAGGTCCCCATGGTATACGACATGCTGATTTTTTCACGTCTTCAAATAGTGTATGCCGAATCCGCTCTTGCTTCCTCAAACTTTGCTGCCGAAGTTTTTGAACGCGACATCGAGAAAGCCGACCATGAGAAGACCAACGAGAAAGACAATCGGTTTTCGTATGACATAGGTCGCTACTTACCAGAGTTGTCATCCACTACTTCATCTTTTAGTGCGACTTCGGGTGTTCATTGAGTTGTAGATTTTTTTCGAGTCATCACTTATGTACATACCATTTTTTTCAAGTTTTTTAGTTCTAGCGATCGCCATTTTCGGACATATGGACATACTCGTGGTAGCAATGAAATCTTTCTTTTGACTTGCACGATACACGCAACTACTATTGGGCCTGCTTAAGAGGCCTATAAAGGAAAGGTACAAACAAACGAATGAGAAGAAAAAGTAATACTAGAAGTAATTTCCACTGGTAGGTTTTTGAACGGGTGATGTACGAATGGGAGATGTACGAATGGGAGAGTTCTGTTTCGGATTCGAGGGCAGCCCTACTTTGATCTTCGTCGACGGGTTGACGCCGAGACCTTTGTTAGGAACTGCAGCTGAGAGGTTCAAAGTCTTGATCTGTGTCAAACTGTCAATCTGAGCTACGGGAGGAGTCGATGAGAGTTTGACTGTTTCCCGCATGATATCCGAATAGACCGAGGACGTCTTGGTCCGCTGCGACGGTGTTCGATGGACCGGTTTAGGCGGCTCCACATAAGGAAGAGATTGGACAGCGAATAATGGATCGGAATGAGACAGATGTTTTTCATCAGCTTTCTCGGCGGATATGTATACCGGTGCGAAGTCAGCACCGTCGAGATCCTCGGTTTCTTTCACTGAAAGATGGAAATCCGATCAGTCTCGACCATCTATCAAGACATCGGGAGGTATAGTACGCACAGAATTCGGGCAACCCTTTGCCAAAATGAAGCCGACATATAAGTCCCAGGACTGTCGTGGCAACGATGAGAATATAGGAAACTATAGTCATGGTCGCAAAAAATGGCCACGATTGGAAAATGAATATGTATACTAGAAATGTCGACTCAGATATATGCATAGAAATTTTGGAAAAGATTCCCGACTTACGAGGACTGGCGAATATTGCACTAGCACTTGTTAAGAGTAAAAGGGAGATGATCCAAAACACTATGAACTGCCGACGCTGCTCTCGCCGTACAGCTCTCCAGCCCTGAAAAAAAAAGGGTAAACCATCTGAGGAAGCTACTTCACGGTAGTGATCATGTTTCTTACCAAAACGACCCAAGGAATTTCAAGCTTTTGGAAAGTGGTCAGCTCGGTTCAAATCCCAAAAGATATGTCCAAAGCTCACAGCAGCCATGATAGAAAAAACTGTACGATAAAGAACGAGGTGTTTGGCCACTCGCCTAATGTCACCATTAGATGCCTTATCTATCCACATTCCCGTAGAAGCGACAGTGAAGAACCCAGCCAGTTGAAGACAAACAGAAAGACCGAGGACGAGCTGAAAGATGTATTTCGTGAGACACAGGGGGATAAAAGGGCCGAAGGATACGCACCTTGTAAACCGCATGGATCTGGCGAGAAGCCCCAACCCGTTTGAAAGACTGTCTAGCATAAACCTTTTGACTGACTCGAATCAGGTCATATAAACACCATTTCAAGCACGTACATTATACAATCTCACAGAGAGTAGGGTGATGAAGAGAAAGAAGAGCGTGTTGATGATAATTATTGGAATCTGTTACCGTTAGTGTTTTGTCTCGCATGAGAGAATATGCAAGAGAAGTACCGTGTGGTTTAGCCTAAGATCCCACCAGCCACCCAGATAGTCGGTTTGGCAAGGACCGTTCACTATGAAGGTTTTATACAAGTCCTGCTGGTGCCGGGAGTTCCTAAACCGGTATCCAGCCCACGCCGTGACAAGGACATGGCCTGCTAGAGCAGCGCCCAGATGAGGTAGCGATTCATTCAAAATCTGGACGCAATCAACTGATCAGAGGAAACGATAGAAAACAGAACAGCGTACCGCAACGAAAGACAGAAGAAAAAGCCAAATGTGAAATATAAGGGTCACGATATCTTCGCGTATAGAATCCCGTATACTGAGTATGCGGTGGCAAAACGTTAGATGTCAAAGTCATTACATTTGGAAATCGACTAACGTGTCCTTCAACCAGGTTAAAGACTGCAGACATTGATTGCTAGGAACGTCACGGCTTTGAAGCTGGAAGGTACTATTCGCGCCTATAGAGACAAACTAATGGGGAAATTGGTAAACGAAACGGATTGATGAAAGAAAATAAAGACACACCGCTTTATCGCGAGCAAACAGATCCGTTCCTTGAATGACTTCACATTGCGCGTCAGGTTGACTTGGCAGATCCTTGCACATTTCTAGCGTAGTTCCAGTACAAACTACGAGACGATGTTGCGAAATATTGCTGGAACCGAGGAGACCGTCGATAATGCCAACTGCCTCTGCATTCTCAGAAACAGTGATGCCTTGCAGGACGACAAGCACAACACAGTAAAGGAGGGAAAGGAAGAAATACAAAGTCGTCCACTTGGTTAACGTTACCCTTGCGTACTGTTTGTCGTTTTCAGTTCCATGAATTCGCCAAGAATCTTGGGACTTGTGCTTACCACTAACTTAATCTTGGTCAATCTGAGGGCATCTTTCCATATCCTCCTTGATGATTTCCCGAGCATTGTCGTGTTAAACTAAGACGTTCCAGCCGTCTAGACCAATCAAACAAGAAAAAAAAGAACGGAAAGCAAGCGGCCAAAGGCACCAAAGAGGCGAGCACCTCAAGTGCCAGAAGAAAAAGCAGCCAGGGTGGTAGAAAGGAGAGAAGGTGAGTATAACTCCTGTGTCGTTATGCATTCCCGGCAAAAGTGCAGTAACTATAGTTAAGGGTCATATGTTTCTAATAGTTCCATGTCTTCGTGCGAGTGTTCGCAACATTTCCCAGGCCTCGTTCACCCCAGCACATGTCTTGGCCAAATTTGATATTGAGTATGCACTTGGCTTGCTAACCTACCGACGTCTCCCTTCAATACTCAGTAAATAAATCGAACAGATAAGACAGTGTACAATCGTCATCCATCGTAAAATGTAAATTTCGGGACCTACAAAAATAGTAGAGTCAGCCATAAACGGAGACGGTAGAAAGTGACTCCAGCTTGCTGTCAGGGTATACATGAGAACCAACACCAATCTGAGGAATAACGATACGCTATCAGCAATATACATAAATCCATAATGATTTGGAGAAACATACATACTGTATTGGAACTCGTCAACATTTTTCACTGACCTGGGAATCAGGTTGTAACCTTGCTTCGATCCTCATTCGCCATAACGACATAAATCTAGGCTTGTGTATATCATGCGGGTCTATAACCTTACAGTGACCTGAGATAGATCCACTACTGTACTGAGGCCCGAGATTGTGTCGATCCACGTTGAAATGCACTGCGGCCTACTACGGCTGGATAGTTACTACTACTAGGAATGAACGAATAAGACTCACAAGAATAAGGATCGGGGCCAGATATGGGTGATCCAGATCTAGATACTGTCAGACACCTTTAGAGTAAGTAGACTCATACGAAGGCTGCAGGACAGTTCAAAAATAAATGTTCGGTCAAACTTGAGTCATACTACTTTGACTTGCAACATTTCGCTGCGTTTGCGGGATCAGTACATGTGCCACCCTTCCCTCAAAGCTGACCAAGAAAACGCAACAGGTAAGTACAAAATGGCTCCTCCCACATATGACCTCCGCTCCTAGCATGCTTAAGGGAAATCAGAAAATTTGATTGTACCATGTCGGTCCAGATGGACCATTCGAATGTACTAAGGTTATGCAATATACTTTGTCTTGGAATTCTAGATCTAGAAGCTCAACTCCGAGCGGCAAAAGAAATGAGAGCGAACCTGATAATGACAAACGGTTGTTCAAAATAATTCATATTGGAATAACAGCGATAGACACTTACTTCCCATTAACCCTCCATTTAGCATCCCTTTCTTCCGTTTCTCTAACTTTTTCTTTGTCTAATCCAACCGCAACATCCGCCTTGTTAGTACGTAGACTCAGGAGAGGGAAAGAACCGGCCAATGGACCTGCATGAATTAATCGGGGTTTTACGCAAAGGGTAGAAGTACACTCACCGAGGGCCTCGGTAAACGGAGTCCACGCCGGCCATTGTATGTCACCAGTGAGCCTGGGTTGTGGTTTCGGTGAATGGGACCATACAATACGAAAAAGACGAAACATGAACCCACTTGCGATAACTTTAAAAAGAATCCGAGTCAGCAGTGCAGCCAGACACGAGCCAACCAAACACTCACTTCAAATCGCCTTTAAAGATAACCAAAGAACTTTTTCGAAGGTCCTGCCAGAGTTCATTGTCATAGGTTGCCATATTCCAGTAGGGTACCGGAGTGGTCCAGAAATTGGCTTCTTTCCCGGTACCACCTCCACCCAGTGGATTATCTAGGGGAACCGACATTGAGAATACGCCACTTTCGACATGTTGCTTCAATCGCGCAGCCAGTTCATTGAGATGATCTTGCTGTTCTGGGGTAGGTGTGGACTGCAGAAATGCAGGATCCGAGATGCTTGTTATGGTTTGCTTAAAGTCGGGGGGCGTAACATCCGATACGAACTAATATAAATCAGAATCTCTGGCTGGACCACGAAGGGGGAAAGCAGACCCAAGGAATGAGTTTTGGACTGTTCGGTTCAGGAAGACATAAAGTTAAGTCGTCCAGAAGGGTCATAGAGATATGTACTCACTGGAAGACTACTTTGGCAACATACGGCGTGTAAGTCACCAACCAGTCAGCAAAAACCAGATCGGTAAACAGCTTCGAGTTTGGTTAGGGTTTGTAATGCAAAACAAGATAATGTAAAGTAACCTCAAATCCTGCTGTGAAGAAACTTCAGCAGAGAGTTCGACTGATAACAAGATCGAACACTAACAATTATCCAACACAAAATCCACCCGACCGTCGACAGATGTTCTGAGTTGATCCCAGGCTGCTTCTTGATCGTCTCGCATGATAAAGGCTTGTCTTGCGGTCTGAGCCTCTTTCTCTACTGTTTGTAGACGTTCGATGTCGGTAAGAGACATATGCGTTAGGAGGGAGAGGTCCTGGCACGTTGAGATCAGAGTTCAGGCTAACGGTTAATTGGAAAAAATTTACTGTTGCATTTCCCCTGATAGAAATTTGAGTCGCAAATTCGTGAAGCGATCTAAAAATTATAACCCACCAAAGACACATCTGAATCATTTCCTGAAAGAAGACTTTGAGGTTTTCTGGGTTCGCCTCTATCATTGATTTCTCCTTCCCAAGTTCGTGCATCATAGTAGCAATACCTATGAGTGTAGTCGAGCAAGTATTTTGATCATGGCAGGTAGCACATACGATAGATTGAATTGCCCGACTTTCTGAAAACATCCAGCTTTTGGTGACCAAAGGGATCGTAATCATGCCAGTGTTTTGTTTGAGTAAACATGGAGCGTAAGAAACGATATCTACTCAGAAAGTCAACACTAAGTCAGTCCGAAACCGAAGATGCATACAGATAGCATCTGCCAATTCAAATCAAAGTGTTAGGCGAAGCGCAATCACTAGAATAAACACTTGCTCTGCATATAGCCAAGGAGCTGTAAACCAAGTATTCCTTGATGATTCTGCAAGACGTTCCAATTCAGAATTGTACAGTTCTACATGAGGCTCCCCATCCTGAGGAATCGGCCTACATAGATCAGAAGTGCAGACGAACTTGAGAGAAGATAAATCTCACTCCATTACGTGGTCTCTCGCCATTTGATACTTCACTTTGCTGATCTGTTCGATAATAGCTTTGCCTTCCTCCAACTTCTCAGCAGCGCTCGCCTTTTGCTGCTCGGGATCTGAAGCGTGTTGACTATACAACTGCAAGTCATGGTTTTCTCGATGGAGTTGATCCACGATGCTGGTGAGAATCACGGGCCAACGCTTCACAACAGTATCGTAGCTGGCCTTTGATTTAGTGCGCTGGTGTGGTATGACACCGTGGAATGACAGACTCACGAAAACCTAGACGATACACATGGTCCTCCGCGATCAAGTAGATGGAAAGTTATGCCAGCGCGTAACGTACCCTGATTTATCCGTTGGATCGTAGGGAGGGAATGGAGGCTCAAACATGATTGAGGGTTTGGAACCAAAGGTATGTACGTCACCGCTCCCAAAAATATTGATGTATGGATGAATAGATGTATAATCACTACTCTAATAAATGTACATGCACTACCAATACGATAGGTGCACCAATGCTGAAGGCACTTGAAGAGTCAAGACTGTTATTACACTAGGCCCCTTTTGTCAAGTAAGCTTGGTATTGTTTCGGCGTGAAAGTTTTCTTGTCCAAGTTTCAGAACCTTTAAAAGAGATGAAAGAAGGAAAATTAATGACCTGCGAGAACGCGTGCATTTGAGCTATCTGGTCCTTTAACAATTCGTTTACTGGAAACAAATTTGAGACAATGTCGACGGTAGTGAAGGTAGAGCATACTCCATCTGTGTCTGGCTAATGTGGTTTTTCCTTCGAAAGCCTAAAAACGTTGACACAGTATACGATTGAGTAACCAGTAGCCAATTCTGAAGAAGAAAATTTGAAGCACCTCACTGACAAGAATGATGGCGTAACTTTCTCCGCATCCCTTCGACTGATCTTCGATTTCAAGATGAGTTACGGGAAGAAGGTTTCGAATGGTATTCTCCAAGTGCTTAGTATCTACAGGCATACTGAGGAGGGAATGTGGTGGGGTTAAGTGAACACTATCTGATAAGATACAAGGTCATACGTCATTGACCGATAATCGATTTAGTACTGATCACTCCTCCTCCATGACCAGTCGTCTAGAGTTACTACACAAGGCCGCTTTTACTTTTCCTGCGATCGATAACCATGCTCATCCTCTTTTGAAAGAATCTCATCGTTCTTATGTTCCCTTCGAGGGTCTCATCTCCGAAGCAGATGGCGAAGCTCTTTCCGAAGATGCCGTACACACGCTGGCTTGTCTGCGTGCGACTCCACAGCTAGTCAAAGTTTTGCAGCTCGACGTGAATGCATCTTCGTGGGGCGACGTCAAGTCTGCAAGACAGATGCTTGACTACAACGACTTGTGTGATAAATTCATGATGCCATGTAATATCCAAAGTATCCTGCTGGACGATGGCCTAGGTGGCGTTGCAGAATGGGCAGAGGATTTGAAATGGCACAGGCGCTTTGGATGCGATACTAAAAGGATCGTCAGGATAGAGACCGAAGCCGAGGTATGAGCTCACGCAAGTCATTTCGTGGCGACACAATTAATCCCAAGCACTCCAGACCATCCTGAAAGACGCGTTTCAAAAGGTTGATCTAGTTTCCACAAATATCAATCATTTGACTTCAGAGTTTTTTAATCGACTGGGCGCGTCAATGACGACTTTCTGCGAGGATCCAGAAGTTGTCGGGCTCAAGTCGATTGCCTGCTATCGTACCGGACTGAATATTTCAAGTCCTGTAACCATCATCTCTGACGCTAAAGTGCACGAGGGAATCTCAGAAGCTTTGGCCACATACAACAAAGCGAATAAAATCCGTCTGGCCCACAAAGAGTTAAACGATAAAATAGTTCATGTTGCTCTAGAAGTCGCTGGGAGGTATAAGAAGCCCGGTTTGTTTCTTTATAAGTTTTCATTGTCTTCTGATAATCGAACTATTCACAGTGCAGTTTCATACCGGGCTCGGTGACAACGACATATCTCTTCGGTATTCGTCGCCATCCCACATGCAGCCCATCATCAAGGAATACCCCGACACTCAGTTTGTGCTCCTACATTCTTCCTATCCGTATACCAAGGAGGCTGGATATTTGACTGCGGTGTATAGGAATGTTTTCTGTGACTTTGGAGAAGTATGACAACAGTGCCACTCCTGGTATTCTTCCGGAAAATTTTAATGACACCCGTCATGTAGATTTTCCCTTTTGTTTCTGGGCCAGGCCAGCGCTCCATTTTTCGCCAGGTGTTAGATCTGTGCCCAACAAACAAAATTCTGTGGTCTAGTGCGTCATGTGTACATGGGAGCCAACTTATGGTCATGATTTCTTTGCACAGCGGACGGACACTGGTGGCCTGAGTCCTATTATCTAGGAACAGTACAAGCCAGGCAGGCTATTTACGATGTATGCCTCGTTCTCGGTAACGTCTGCGTCACGTTGGCTCATTTATTCTCTAGGTCCTATCAGATATCGTCAAGAAAGGTGAACTGACGGAGCTCCAAGCTGTCGCTATCGCGGAGAATGCCTTGTTCTATAATGCGAACAATCTGTATAAGCTGAAACTGGTCCCGAAATTAACACAACATTACTGAACACTCGGGCTCATCCGTTTTATCTATGTACTTTTACCAGCATTGCGGCGGATCCTTTCCGACTTTCCACATCCGATTGGTTTCGGCACGTCTCGTGTTTCCATCGAAGGAGATGATTTTAGTGCTACTTTATTAATATGTACCAATCTACTGACGTGTGCTCGCCTGAGCAGTATGGAATGTCTATCGATTCATTTGTATGGGGTGTTCTATCGATGATAGATTCATTGGGTATAGTACAAGGAAATACTCCTCTAGTCCGTCAGAATTAGAGTTCTTGCAGGAGGCAACGTACGCATTGGCACGCACGTGATGCTGGCGGGACGCGATTATTAAAAGTGCTTGTCAAAAGCTGTTGTCTGCTCTGTTTCGCTTCCCCTCGTATCGTCTCTTCTTCCCTTTGAATGTCCCAAATAGTGTACCGCCAATACCTAGGGGAATCCGACCTCCCTCACATTATGGCTTTAGTTCAGAGTGAACTGAGTGAACCCTATGTCATTTACACGTTCCGTTACTTCCTGCATCAATGGTAAGGCGTCTGTCTGTGTTTTGGTCGTGTGACGCTCATTTTCGACCATTTTAAGGCCACATCTTTCATTTCTGGTGAGTCCTTAGTATAGCTATAAGCCAACACTTGTTCATTTTAGAACCATTCCTTCAAATAGGCGTATCCGAGCGATCCCTCTACCTCGAGTCCTGTAGGTGTCATCGTTTGCAAACAAAGCATGCATAGAGATCTTCATAATCGTGGTTATATCGCAATGCTCAGCGTGAGCAAGGAATATCGGAAACGTGGTATCGGTTCGTCCAACTTTTCGCCTTCTTTGCTATCCTCACGGTGTGGCCTCTAGAGCTTATAGTGGATTTGGGTTGACCCCCTTTAAACGGGTGCGCCTTCTTCAATTCCTTTTTCAAACTTTAGCTAGTACATTAGTTCGCAACGCGATGGAAGCTATGAAAGAGGATCACGTCGAGGAGGTGAGTAGACCTTACTCCGTTTTTGTCGTACATTCTTTCTATTACGTTGATAAATCGTCCACCCCGTTCCCTTTATTTTCTATTTTTTGGCTACTTGAGACTGTTGGTTATTTCCATAAATCATGTTCCCGATCCTTGGTCACGCGTTTTTACTTATTCTTACCTCCCGTTTAGATTGTTCTCGAGACGGAATACGACAACTATGCTGCTCTTTCCCTGTACGAATCTCTTGGATTCATCAGGGAGAAGCGTCTGTATCGTTTTTACCTGAATGGCAAAGATGCATTCCGTCTCATCCTCACTGTTCCCTCAGTCGATGACAGTGGTTCCGATGACACCTCGACCTCAGAGGCATCCAGTTCGATAGAAAGTACTTCCTCTGGTCGGTCTGCCTTGCGCATACGTCCTAGGAGACATGTGTACCGTGCTATCAAGGTGACACCATATTCGGACGATGACGAAGGCAACGAAGTCTCCAGACGTTGATTCTGATGGTCTGGGTTTCGAATTTTGCAGTGTTATGCTGTCTCTTTGATTCGGTTTTCAGGTTGAGTTTTGGATCTTATTTATTGCTCAACTGTGTATTTCTTTTGTACTTCACAAATTATCATACGTAGAGTAGTACTTGCTGTTTGTACGCCATCCCATAACCCCGCTCATTCGCTCTCTCATAGTAAGTTTTATTTATAGCGTAACGAATTTATTAGATTCGCACCGTCGTTTCTTGACATTAAACAATCATGTCATCCGATTCTAAGCCAAACTACGTCTATAAGATTGTACCTTCTTCCTCACCAGTACCCGAGTTGCCTAATCTTCCAGAGCGTCTGCCAGTGAGCGACCTCGATCAATCGTCGGGCTTCATTCACCTGTCCACGGCTTCTCAAATACCCAGCACACTTAAATTCTTCTTCAAGGATGACACATCTGTTTACATCCTGCGCCTTCCGTATGATGTCCTTGAAGATCAAAAGCTGATTAGATGGGAGGATCCGAAAGCTGAAGTTTGTGGGCCCAGGGGAGGTGAAGGCATGTTTCCGCACTTGTACAACGGGCTGAAACTGGGCAAAGAAGAGATCGAAAGAATTGAAGTTTTGGAAAAACGGGAGGAAGGATGGGAAGATGCGATCGTCAAAGCCGAAACAGAGTGGCTTGTATGGTAATTGATAATCGACAACAGTTGGCACTAGTAAGTACGTACACAGCCTGACCCAGATACTCGCCATAAAGCTCCAAGCTGACCATATTGGAAGGATTTGCTTCACTACTCCTGTCCGATATTCAGGTGTTCGCCATAGACGGATGGCAATCATAGTATGCAGCGCAGTCATTGTGAATAATTGGATTTCACATCCATTGTACTTAACTTCATTGATGTATCGAAGTCCATCTTAATGCACACAGCAGTACTTATTGAGGAGAATAGATTCCTGCGGTAAGGTACAATGGGTACTAAAAATAGGTGCTTTTCTTCAACCAGTTTCAGCCTATCCGATGCGGAGGAGTACTTATGTCAGAGATGATCTTCAGACAGTCTCTACTTTCTTCATAATCTGGATTGGCACCATCCTTGGAGTATCCTTTCTTCTCCAGAAAGCCCACATTGAGAATAGGTCCTTTTTTGGAGTCTGAGGTGAGAACCTAAATTCTGTAGGAATAGACAACAAGACCCACTTTTTGAGTTCCGAATATCAGACCTGCTGCACCTGAGACTATGATGCGAGGGAGTGAATTCGGGATCTTTGGTTGAAAGTAAACAAAAAAAGGCTCTTACGGGTGGCAGTAGTAATATTACTTCCTGCGTTATTCGTGTTCGGCGATGATGCACTAACGTCACTTAATGTGGATTTGATAGCAAGCCTGAGACCCGCATTGAGCGAAAAGCGAAGCGATCGAAGGAAATATGGGACGAACCCTAAGGCCAACATAGGCAATACGCTGAAAATCGATATGCGAACGATCATCGTGATAGATACTTGGCCTCCCTGAGAGGTGGCCCTCAATCGACGAAATACAGACCAGTTCCGATACAAAAGGGAGAATGTGATGACTGACCGAACAATCAAATCATTAGAGTGCATTGTAGTGATTAAATTCTGAAGGACCATAGGTCAACACTCACTTTCTAAGATGATCATGCAGATACAAAGAATTGCTACCAACACTGCACTGATGATTGACCTGTATCGCGTTATAAAAAAACACGGTAAAAGTACGGTGAACCACGAAGAACTCTTCTTCGGTCTACTCACGGGTAAGGCGCAGAGATGTGACAATACATTCCTGCAGCTTCACGTTCTACTTGGCTAGGCCGCAAAATACCATACTAAAAGGATCAGTGGTGAGCTGAGCACTTAAAGTTCGACATACCAGAAGACTTTCCAAGAAAATACAAACATACAAGACTGGAGGGCCGGAATTTACCTTTAAAAAGAAAGGTCATTAGTGAGCAATCATAAGAAATCGACGACCAGTTCATACCATGACAGTCTGCCACATGGGAGGATCACCCTTTTGCTCGAGTGTAGACTTCATAGAAAAGTGTAGCTGATATATAGCGGTGACTGCCAATCAGAAAGGGGAAACGGTATAGGGAAGAAACGGAGGGACCAATAAGGTCCTCCGGGGTTCGCACTTGTAGAAGAATACTCAATGTGGCACAGGCATTACTGTCGATAAGAAGAACATAATGTATTAGCGATTCGATGCGGTCAACAACACCACCAGAACTGGCCACATACCCTGGAGGTCCCGCATACACCAGCGCTGCTTGAAACGTACAAAGGCCTTGGCCTGGTGGGGCTCCGGTTTGATGTCCAGCCAGTAGGAGAAACGAAATACACCACATGATCCATCCGACCATGAAGATATACCAAGTTGTTGTCCGTCGTATACGGGAGGACAGCACCGCTGTGAAAAATACAAGAAAGACGGATATCAAGCCGAATATCTGGAGGAAAATGTACACCTCAATCAAAGTCAAGTGTGAATCCAGGGAGGAACCAGTCTCCGCTTCACGAATAGATCCTGGAGACGTAAGGAGATTCAGAGAATATTTCGCTGAGCTAGAGTAGGTGTAGGTTGAAGCACAGTTTACTTACTCCCAGAGATAAAGTTCCGGACGAAAGGATTTTTGGGAACGATTTCTACAGATGCAGTTACCATCTCTGCTTTCTTGTCCTCTTCCAAAATCCTTTGAGCGACCCAGTCGCAAGAAAGAACCAATGTAGAAAATGTAATGTCAGTTCGCAAGATGGAGGTTTATAAGAAATAGGTCTTATGATCCCTCATGCCCAAAGAATAGAAACTCTTTGAAGAAAAGCCCGGTCTTGTCCATGGTTCCAAGTAAAAATACATTGGGTGACGGTTGTAACTTGATTTTCGATCTACATCGATGCTACCACCCGTCGAACGAATTAGCGCCAGGTGACCTTATTATTACCCGATCTCTTAGTATCGGGTGTCGCGCTTAGCTCGTGTAGCGCGGAATGATCTACAAGGGAAAAGTACTCAAGCATCAGTATCACAAACGTGTTGAACGAAAGTTGCTGTCTGTCAAGGACAACTTTAGACTCGGCTCCAATCCCAGGCTCCCAAAGCCAGCCGTCCGTTTGTGAGGAGCGGAATGCTATGGGCGAAGGGACGGAGTGCATCAGCAAGTCTCGAGGTGTATAATATGTATAAATTTATACCATTTTATGCCATTTATACATGTATAAACCGAGGGGGGAGTGCATGTTTCTTATACACCTTTCATAAAATTTATACAAGCATTTATACACGGTTTATACACGGTTTATACAGTTTATAAAACACAATTTATACACAATTTATACCTTTTTGCATATACATTATTCATTATTCCTAGGAAAAAACTCGCGAAAACCAGTATATTGGGGACTAAACTATGGAAATACAAGAAGGAACATCCTGGGTACCCATGCATAACCTAATATATTATACTACTACCTCTCCCTGCGAGTGAACAAGCTGTACTGACCTATAGTAATCCCGGACAGGAGGCCGGTCACCGAGGCTAAAGATAAAGCATATTCATTTCACTGGCAGTCACAAAAGGAATACAAGCGGAACGAAAAAAACTCACTTGTTCGGATGCTCAAATGCCCATCACAACATAACCCCTCCTCTCGCTCCAACTTCGGTGAGATATGATGATGAGCTACACATATAAACAAAGAAAAAACGAGGTGAGAACAAGACAAAGTAAAATCGAGACAGTACATACCCCAAATCAAGTCCCAACCACAGCACCTCCAACTAGAGAGGAGTGTCCGCAAGAAAACATCAGCATCAGCAACAAATATAGACAGGTAAGGAATGGACACACCTTCTAGCTGCCAGACCGGGACAGTAGAAATAAGACATGGGGGAAGGAAGGAAAAATGGAAGGAAAGAGCGACGCGAGACTGCGGAAGTATTCAACAAAAATGTTCAAACTCCGATTCAACTTACACACACGTGACTGATCAGTTGACAAATTTGCCTAAGTCCCTCGCAATATATCGCATCAAACCTTTATACACTCGGGTATAAAGCCCATCAATCAATTCTCGTATGAAATTGCATAAATGTGCATAGTTCTTATGCCCTTTATGCGCATTATGCACTTTATATGCCTCGAAACTTGCTGATGGGATGAATCGCGTGTATATTACTCAATAGCCAATCAGAGAGCGAGAAGTTTGTGGTCTCCTCACAACAGGACGGCTGGAAGAACTGGTCCGGCAGCAAATTCGGCCATCAGATCAAAGACGTCATTTGTGTGATCCACGCGCTTGTCGGCGGTTGTCGCGTCTCGCTTGTTGATTTAGACAACACTAGCCGCTACCCGTGCGATGCACGTAAGACTCTAAGAGCTCTCACCGCCCTCCCTTCGGTCGGGCGGGGTTCGAGGCTTCCCGTGATCAATGACGTCAAGCGGCAAGCAGCCAGCCAATCAGATTATACTTTTATCAAACACGAACAAACATATGTCTTTTGTAATGTAGAGATTGACGTTGTACTTCCTATCCTCTCTTTTGTGGACTAGCACTCCTTTGTAAACTCACCCCAGTTTAATTTTGACCAGAGCAGACCGCACTTGGTCTGTCGAGAGCTTGAATAGTGAAAAATGATATAAATTTTCATTTTTACATGTGGTCAACTCGACGTGCATTCCAACTCCGCTGGTGTGCCGTATCAAATTGCCGGACCAGTTCTTCCAGCCCCCATATGGCGAGACGCTGTGAGAAGTTCTAATGATATGATTGGTCCCTGGCTAAAGCTGTTGATAAACAAAGTACAAATATTCTCCCAAAGTCCCTAGTATTTGTCTCGCCATATCGGGGGCTGGCTTTGGGAGCCTGCTCCAATCCGTATTCGGTGTTTCCGGTTAGCATTGTTTTTAGTGCCTGACGCGGAAAATCCAGATACACCATCACCTTTTGGGCAGTGTTACCACAAATCTTGAGCTTGATGTATTAGCAACTCGTCAGAAAACTTCGTTACATCGTGAACGATCAGTCAGCCGCGTCAGAAACTCGTAGTCAACACTTTCTGTCGTGTTAGCAACAGTTATGTAGTACTTAGCTTTGAAGAATCCGTTGATCTCGACTCCGATTCTCGATAGTACAATGTGATTTGAAGCAAGACTGCCAGTAGTGGTTCGAGACATGGGGGATAAGTGCAAGTTAAATTAGTGCATACAATATCATCCGTCTGTAACACAGGTACAAGACAGTTTTCTGCTTCCACAAAACTAAAATCAGTGCTAGCCATGATTGGTAGATGCTAACGATGAATGAGTATCAATATTAATCCCCCCCCCCCCGCATCTTCATCTCAGCAGAGTCACATCGTCTAGAAGCCCAGCTAAAGAGAACAGACACATCGGTCTAATTGATCTGTCTAAAGCTCGTCATGGTCCCTCATAGGTTCATCGTCATCGTCATCATACGAGCTGCCACCACCACTGTAAAGTTTGGCAGTGATGGGGTTCACAACACCTTGTATTTCTGAACACAAAAGTTAACGAATAACCGTGAAGATGATGAAGCATACTACGTACCTGCTAACTTCTCCTCCAAGTCTTCGACGCTTGCGGATTGGCTGTTGTCATCAATCCATTCCGTGGCTTCTTTGATAGTGGACAAAATGGTCTTTTTATCTTCATCGCTAATTTTGCCACCCATTCCCTCTTCGTCGTTGACCTGGGTCCTGAGACCATAAACGAATGAGGATAGAGAGTTGAGAGCTTCGATACGTTTCCTCTGAGCTTCATCCTCAGAGGCAAACTTCTCAGCTTCAGCGACCATGCGATCAATCTCTTCCTGGGACAGACGACCCTTCTCATTGGTAATGGTGATGGACTCTGATTTACCACTAGAGATTATGTTAAGTACAGTCCAGAGCGTGAAGATAGTTGTCAAGTTACTCACGTTCCCTTGTCAGCAGCTGCGACTTTCATGATACCATTCGCATCAATCTCGAAGGTGACCTCGATTTGAGGAACACCACGGGGTGCAGGTGGAATGCTAGAAAGTTCGAATTTGCCCAACAAGTTGTTGTCCTTCGTCAAGGTACGTTCACCTTCATAAACTTGAATCAAGACAGTGGGTTGGTTGTCAGCAGCCGTAGAGAATCTGTGAGACGGATTTTAGTCAGAGATCGCAATACTTAGTGAAAATGACAGCGCACATCTGGGATTTCCTTGTGGGGATCACCGTGTTTCGAGGAATCAACTTGGTCATGACTCCTCCAGTGGTCTCGATACCGAGAGTAAGAGGGCAAACATCCACAAGGACGACGTCGGCAGTGCCTTCAGCGCCAGAGAGAATACCACCCTGGACAGCGGCACCATAGGCAACAGCTTCGTCAGGATTAATTCCCTTGGAAGGCTCCTTACCACCGAAGTACTCCTTGAGGAGCTGTTGGACCTTGGGAATACGAGTAGAACCACCAACGAGGACGATCTGAAAGGGCAAGCATGAGACCAGAGAAAATTGGCTGTGTTACGAAAGTACACACCTCATCGATGTCTTCCTTCTTAATGTTGGAATCCTTCAAAACCTGTTCGACGGGTTTCATAGTCTTCCTGAACAAGTCCATGTTCAACTCTTCGAACTTGGCACGGGTCAACGTCTCAGAGAAGTCGTTCCCATCTTCGAAACTCTCGATCTCAATACGCGTACTCTGTTGACTGGAGAGTGTTCTCTTGGCCTTCTCGACCTCACGCTTGAGCTTTCCGAGAGCCCTCAAGTTCTTGGATACATCAGTACCAGTCTTCTTCTTGTACGACTTGATGAAGTAGTCGATAACACGGTTGTCGAAGTCCTCACCACCAAGATGGGTGTCACCAGCGGTTGCCAACACCTCGAAGACACCGTCGTCAATCGAGAGGAGGGAAACATCGAAAGTACCACCTCCGAGATCGTAGACAATGATTTGAGATTCCCCACCCTTCTTGTTGAGACCATAAGCGATAGCGGCGGCAGTAGGTTCATTTATAATACGGAGAACCTGAAGACCAGCGATAGTTCCTGCATCCTTGGTAGCTTGACGTTGGGCGTCATTGAAGTCTAAGAGCGAATATAAGTTGACGACTACCGAAAGCAAGAGGAAGATACACACAAGCTGGGACGGTGACAACGGCATGAGTGACCTTTTCACCGAGGTAGGCCTCAGCAGTCTCCTTCATCTTGCCCAAAACCATAGCAGAAATTTCCTCGGGAGTCTAAACGAGACGTCAGGGAGCGTGTCGATGAAAAGAACAGAAGACTGACAAAATCACGTTTCTCGCCCTTATATTCCACAGAGATGACGGGCTTTCCACCTTTCTCCTTGACGTCAAACGGCCAATGCTTGATATCGCGTTGAATATCCGGGTCGTCCATCTTACGGCCAATGAGACGCTTAGCGTCGAATACTGTGTTCTTGGGGTTTGAGTGGAAAGCGTTCTTGGCAGCGTCACCAACACTATACAAAGGCATGAAACAGATGTAAAGACTGGTGGAGGGAATAAAACACTCACAGTCGTTCATCATCCGAGAAAGCAACCCATGAAGGAGTAATACGATGACCTTGGTCGTTTGCAATAATTTCCACACGTCCACCACGTTGTACTCTATTAACTGCATTAGTACATTGGTGACGGGTACGCTCAATCTATCAGACATACCCAACACACGAATAACTGAAAGCGTGGAAGCGACACGTTAATCGTCGGGCGGGAAACTGGAAACGAAAACCTAAAACCTACGTAGTTCCCAAATCTATACGAGTCAAAGATGAGTATCACAGTCAAGTCAATGAGCTATACGTGGCCACTTACCGATACCAATTACAGTTCCATATTCTGAGCTAGCCTCCTCTGCCTTTACAGCTGGCGAAGTAAAAGAAAAGACAGCTAGAAGAGCAACGAAAGCAAGAGAAAGAGAAGAAAGGAGGCGCTTGGACTGCACGCCCGACGGACGTCTGTACAAGCCAGACATTGTGGTAAGGTATGAGAAAGAGTTTGGACGAACAAAATTTGACGTGACTTTGGCTTTATAGAATCGCGCGTGTGACGTGGCCCGCGACGTGGCAGAGTCAGACAGACGTGGACGCTTCCATTCCTTTCCATTATTTCTCCGTGAATCATGCTGTCTGCTGTGACACACGAACAAGTTCTGCACTTTTCGAGAGATCTTAGAAAGATAAATCCCAACTCTACGGTGAATGAGTCTGGCTGCTCAGCGCTCAGCATTTATTGATAATTTAGAATAGTCGGTTGTTTTAAGTGTATGTTACACCAGATCCTTGGAGTACCAGCAATAAGTCTGGATATAAGAATTGAGATTCAAAGACTAATGCGGGTTGGAGCTAGCGCTCCTACAGGCTAGAAGACTTTCCGTAGCTTTCTGTCTGGCTAGCTGTCTCTGTCCGGCTCAATGGCGGAAAGGAGTCACGTGCATCCTTCCAACTTGAAGGAATGCGAGTATGGCAAGTGACTCCCCTTCGCTCTGGTTTCCATCATAGCATTCGTAATTTCGGTCGACGTCGCTGGATATTCTCTGAAAGCACCAAAGCCGCTTCTCAAATTCGTCCGAAACCGGACCCATTCGCTCTAGTTGCACCCCAGCTATCACGAATACGAGACGAATTTGTCCATTTACTTGGTTCTGCTCATCCAGGACTCGATGACATCGCCAAGTACTACTTTTTACGTCCGTCAAAACAGCTACGGCCACTTTTAATTCTCCTTTTCTCCCAAGCTACCAATGGACTCGGGAAAGGTTGGCACGCAAAAAAAAGGACATCCGACCAAGCGTGTCGAGATGGTCATGCAGAGTACCTCGACCACTCCTTGTCCCGTTCGGACGTCCTGAATGACTGGAACCCGCGAATCCCGGACAAGACCACTCTGTTTAACTCTGGTTTCTCCCTACACCCTCCACAACACCACTCTGCTCTTCATATCCCGAGCTCGAATTCTGTGACTTCAACTTCTCTTGTTTCACCGCCTGTGATCCTTCCTACTCAAGAACGTCTTGCTCAGATTGTTGAAATGGTGCATGCCGCATCGCTTCTACATGACGATGTTATTGACGAATCTCCCCTTCGGCGTGGAACGGCGTCTGCGCCAGAGGCGTTCGGTAATAAGCTGTCTGTCCTAGGTGGTAACTTTGTTCTTGGTCGCGCGAGTACCGCTCTTGCCCGCTTAGGTGATCCCGAAGCCACTGAACTCATTGCGAGTGTAATTGCCAACCTAGTAGAGGGCGAGATATTACAGATGCAAGAGGTCCATTCTGCTGAACGGGACACTCCAGCCTCACCTTCAGTGGTCAAGAATGCATGGACCATCTACCTTCAAAAAACCTACATGAAGACTGCGAGTTTGATGGCCAAGGGTGCTCGTGCAGCAGTTGTCTTGGGTGGTTGCGCAGAAGGAGAGGTGTACCGAGAAGTTGCGTACGCATATGGACGAAATCTAGGTATTGCCTTCCAGGTAGGCAAATTTTGCCTTTTCGTATCGCCATCTGACCGCGTTTTGTAGCTTGTGGATGACATTCTTGATTACGAATCTGCCGACGATGCCCTGGGCAAACCAGGAGGTGCTGATCTGCAGCTCGGTCTTACCACTGGACCGGCTCTATATGCATGGGAAGAATACCCAGAATTAGGACCTCTCATATACCGCAAATTTAACCAACCAGGAGATGTCGAGCTTGTGAGCTTTGTTTCGTGATCAATGGATCGAATATAGCTGACAAGTTTGCGAGCAGGCACGAGACCTTGTGCGAAAGTCCTCTGGTGTACAGCGTACCAGGGGTCTTGCTCTAGCATATGCCAACCAAGCCCGTAGAGTCTTGGAGCCTCTGCCCGATAGCGATGCAAAGGCCGCTCTGGAAGTTATCACGGAGCGTGTCATCAAGCGCAAGTCTTGAGAGTCTTTCCTTAGACTTGAGAGATTCTTTCGCCAAGATAGTTATAGATTGACCCAGTACATGGTTAGTCGTAGCCTCACCCCTCTTTCTTTTCTTTCCGTCTGCAGACAATATCCAGTCCTGATAGATATATGCAAACATACATCATGATATGCTTACATTGATAATCTAAGATCGACGTAAGTTGTATGAGTTCTGAGGTTCTACGAAGACAATCTCGTTAGCCAGACGTATTTCCTGTCATTATAGTGTGGTGGCCTGAGGGCACTGTTTCGCGAACTTTCCAGCAGTGGTATTCCTTTGAGGTGATCAAAAATTCAAAGTTCAATTTCTCCTCCCGCCACTCTGTGCACTCGTTTCGCTGTACTGGTCATGCACCGAATGGGTGCTTCTCAGAAAAAGAGATCTGTGGACGATAGTCACCCCAGTGCAGTCCTGGCCAGACTGGGAACAAGCAACTCTGACAAGCGATCAAATTACTTGGTAATGGTTGAAGGTTTTGCAGCGTCGACATCACCACAGGTCTATCGGATTATCGGGAGGACTAAATTAAGGATTGGTTCGGATAACATTTGACGAAAGAACAATTTAAAAGCATTTACTTAAGAAGTTAATGTTCGCAAATATAAATACCAATGTCCAATTTTCCGTGTCCAAGAAATTCTTAGTGTAGGATGTCTCTATTCGATCGTTGCTTCATTTGATTGGGCTTTTGGGGCTAAAACTCTAGTTGCCTTGCCTTGACGGTTCTTGTAGAAGATGATCTCGCCGTCGTCTTCTATGAATTCACATTCGACGAAGGATCGATAAAGTGCACGGAGAGTGTTCTGATGAATAGTTTGAATATTGGCATAAAGGGAGAACGAAGAAAATTCTTACGGTAGAATCGTAATTGTAGGCGTCCTTTAGGACGGCCTTGATGCATTCGGTAGCTTCAGGTTGGTTGTCTGAACAATTTGGTAAGAAAACGATTTGATTTGATTGAAAGGAAACACACAGAATGGTATCGATGAAAAAAGATGATGTGAAATCTATACAAAGAATTAATGCTGTGCGAAAAGAGGCCTGTCGATGGAAGACATACGTGATTATGGGATACGTTATGAAAAAATACCCGGCCGATCCAGCCAAGCAGGGGTCTGTCAACGGTGGACAAGGCACCGCGTACGAAGGACCATTCCTTCTCTCGATAATATGGGATTGTAGGATCAGTATGCTGCAAATAAGTCAGCAACACAATCCAATGGTTCACGAGCTGGCAAAAGTGCTTTTTTAGAAGATTTAAAAAGTCTAGCTCAGGCGACGGCATACCATGAAGGGGATCAGATAAAATCGAACGAAACCACAAGACCAACATGTTTGGCCCATATATAAAGCATAAAACACATTATGGCGAGACCAACATCAGAAATGAGAACACCAGTTCGTTCGTGCGACTTGAATAATGCAGAGTTAGGATCAAGATGCTGAGATGGGGTTAAAACGACGATTTAATCGCGGCGAGTCAAAAAAAGACTAACATTAGTACCAGGTGGATATCTCGGAGAGCCTTTGCAGTTAAAAAATAGATAGGAATGCAAACCGAGCAGCTGCATGGCAATTATGCGAAGGAAAGTGTGAAAGGGGACTTTCTTCTAGAGCTTCTCGGTAGTCGGCGATACGAGCAATGTTCGAAGGTGGGAGGCTAGTTTGGGACCTTGTAGGAGGAACATAGTTTTCGTCTCGTTCGACAGAAACGGTTGATATGTGATGCGAGTGGTGTGACGATTTCCACGCAAAGTAGGGAACCAAAAGAGTCTGCAATAAAGTGATTCATAAGGTGAGGTGTATGTAGAACGAATAAATGACCTACGGTATGAAGAAGGAAGCCAACGAAGTCATTCACCCAGCGATGAGGAGACAGAGTACCATGACTAGCCTCGTGCGCAAGACACCACCAGGAAGTCAAGAGAATGCCTTGACAGTGCCAGTAGCATAGCCACAGACACATGTTCACAACGGAAGTGGTAAAAGAAGACATTCGATAGTTTAGTTGCAAGTTCGAGACGATGGGAGAAATTTGCCAAGCGAGCTTATACAGGAGATATGCAAGTATCACATCTCGAACGACGTAGGACAGGCCTTTTAGAGTGTTTTTTACAAACAGGTGCCGAGGGATCATGGCGTGAAGTTCGGACCAGGTCACCTTGATATGACACGAGGGATGAATTGAATAGTACGGAGAAGAAAAGATACATACCAGAGGAGGAGCAAATGGAGTAGCTTTGCGACGTTCGTATTCTGGGCTGTCTCGAAAATAAGAAGAAAGCATTTTGGGGACGTTGTGAATGTATGAGGCATGTCTTCTGAGGTTATATACGATGCTTCGAACGAAGGATGTAGGCGTCGGTGACTTCACGGCTGCATTGCTCGGCTACACTGGGCATAATTCCTTGGAATTAAAAAAAGATTACAGTGGAATTATGATAGGAATTACACAAGCTTGTTCCCAGTGTTACTTTACAATTGTCCTTAGAACGTCCATCTTCCCGAGCGACCCGTGTTAGGCCGAACCGGCGCCGCATGATGCATGATGGCTGATCGACTTGCTTCCAATAAGCTAGCACGATATCTTGGACCTCTTCAATGTCCGGTGAGCTCGGTATCTCCGGAACACGACACTATAATGGTGGGTGGGTGAATCCCTCCTTGATAGACTTTGTGTCTCTTCTACGCTTTCATCTACTGATAGTCATGGTCTTAGTGGCTCGAATATTGCTACGGCCACCCGTAAGTGCGTTCCTGATCTGTTTACGCTTATTCATGTTCAATGTCATTTTCTTGTTTGACTAGTTCCTAGTGCAGCTGGCCTGACATATGGTACTCAACGAGTAAGTTGTAATTCAAGTTAGTTATTTTATCGTCATAAAGAACTAACTTGAATGGCGCACTGATTGTACAGGATATTTTGAATAAATGG